>MU192107.1:9483-21298 GCA_016904865.1 Pissodes strobi
AGGATTGTGCTGAGGCCGATTATATTTTGCAATGACGTCGCTGGAGGCGTGTCTTGTGCCGCAATAGTTTATATTTAGTAAAATAGCCACCGGGACATATGTCTGAAAACGGTTTTTTAAGTATCGACTCACCACAATTAACGAAAGGAAATAGTTTTCAGACAGATAGCAAACAGTTTTTTCTTTATAATTTTTATTATTTTTTTTTAAATTCCCCTCTGTACATGCATCACTATTGTTTTCTGATATCCAAAAAAGCATATTATTTACACTATTATTTAATAGCACATCGAAAAGCAGACAGTTTGCTATGAGTTTTTAGGGTCCGAATTGATAACAACTTTAAAAATTAATGAAGGGCATAAGCACCACGCAAAATGTATGAATATACCAGTTTTCGAATCAAAGTAATAAAATAACCAAAGCCACAAAGAAATTCGTGGATAGCGATTGTCGAAGAATCTTGGTCGTGCATGGCCTCCCGTACTATTAGGTTAGGTTTCTTTAGCTCTTTAGCCAATTTTTTGCAGCTTATATTTTTTTGATACCAATAACAAACAGAGAGAAAGAAAAACACTTACTGGACTCGATGTTGTCAAAATAGTACATTTCATTATCAGTCCGGAAATTGGGATTTTCCGGTGCGCGCACGATATTTAAATCTAGTGTGAGGCGTAGCCAAAGACATTTTGGGCGTAGCCGAACACCAGAAGTAGTGCCAGTAAAAATGGCTGATTGCCTTTGTACTGTTGAGTGATAACATTTTTGGCACTTGGGTAATTATTGTAAATAAAAAAATTATAGTGTGTTCCTAAATATGTTAAAATATCACTTACAATCACTAAATTCCTTTCTACAGAACGCTGCTCGGTATGTTGTTTTAGAAAATAAGCAGCTTCAATAAGAAATTTCTCTACAGTATTAACAACATATAGGTACTTCCCTTCAAGATCAAGTTGTAAGTTGAGCTGGGTTTTGTTTCGAGATACAATTTTGTTGGCAAGATATCATCAATTTACTCTATTGACTATTGATATAATAGAGTCTCTGATAGAGTTTTTAAGCCAACTGAAAATAGCAGCAGTTTTGGGTGGCGTTATGGTTAAAGTTTTTATCGATAACGATTACGACGGCTTTCATAAAAGAGATTTCAGACCTTCTTCTTTCTTTCTAATTTGGTGTCGGCTGCCACTTTTTTGCTTCCAGCGCCATTCTCCAGCTCAACCCAGCTCAACCGGTATGACCTCGAATAGACGAGCTCAAAGCTCTCCTTCAGTCAAGAATTATAAACTAATAAGAAAGGATGGTGCCTTCCCATACCAGCACATGTTCACTTTTTTTCGCCCTGTGCCCCGCGGTCCTCTTACCCTCATTGTCGTCGTTGTGACGTTGCTGCACGCGAACGGCTATCATTTTCATCATTGCATTTCATGCCTTCGTTGTGTTTTTAGCTTCTTTACTCATATTTTCGAATGTTTTAGAACTATTGATAGTTGTGTTTTGGTGTTTTGAATATTGAGAAACTGAAATTTGTTATATTTTTCCTTTGATCCTAAAGAAAATCCCATAAGTGGGAGACAAGGGTACTCTCATCTGCAAAACTGTAAACATAATTATTCGTTTCGGTCAGCAGATCATTAATATAGATGAGGAACAGAGTTGGTGAAAGTATTGCGCCCTGAGGCACTCCCGCGTCGATGGTGAATGTGTCTGAGATGTGTCCATCAACTGCAACGTGCAGAGATCGGTTCTTAAGGAAACTGGCAAGCCAGCTGCAGAGACAGGTTGGCAGTCCGAAGAACGGCAGTTTGTTGAGCAGTCCGTCATACCAAACTCTGTCAAATGCCTTTGAAATATCTAACGCAATCGCTCGAGACTTTCCGTAGTTCTGTTATGATTGTTATAGGCCAATATATCTCCTGTCGGTCTCTCTTTGCGAAAGCCGTATTGATTATCGCTGATACTCTGTTGTTCTCGAGGCACTTGACTAGTTGTTGATTGACTACACGTTCCATGACTTTGGATATTATTGGACGCAAGGCAATTGGGCGATAGTTTGATGGCGTGGTTTTCTTGCCTTTGTTGGAACAGGTTGCACTCGAGCCACTTTCCAAGAAGATGGGTAAATCCCTTTTCCGTAAGACAGAGAAAAAAGCTTGGAAAAAAACGGGTGTTCGTGGGCGCAGTTCTTTAACACGATGGCAGGGTATTCCATCCGGTCCTGATGCCTTTTGCGTATTTAGTTCTTTAAGAGTTTTACGAATATCACGGTGATGAAACTTGACTTTTGCCAGGGCAGTGTTGTTATTCGATATGGTGGGGATAGTCTTGCCTTGGGTTAGTTAGAGTGCGATGAAAACATTTTTGCAGTAGTCGCCGTGATGCCACGTTCGTCTGTCAATGGTGGAAGAGACGTTTTTGTAAAGTTGTTACTTACTGCCTTTGCTACCGACCAGAAATTTCTGATCCTTTGATTGTGTTTGTCCTTTGTTTCATCGATCACACGTTTGCACTCGTTTCTCGCTTCGACAAAATAATTGCGATTTTCAGCGGTCTGATTTTGCTGCCAGTACTTGTAGGCTTGCTGTTTCCTACCTACAGCGCTTTCGCATCTTCTGTCGCACCAGGGCTTTCCTTTTGATGGTAACTTGATGAAATTTGGGATGTATGCTTTCATTCCTGAGGAGATTACTTGCGTGATCTCTTCGCAGCAGACTGACGGGTCGCCAGTGCCAAAGCAGACGTCGAACCAAGAAAAATCTAAGTAGAACTCCCTTAGATCGTCCCATTTTGCAGAATTGTAATGCCAGATTTTGCGAGGCATGGCAACGGTGGATGCTTCTGTATGAATGGCAATTCACAAACCGTTGTAATAAGTTTGGGTCGGAATTACCTAATGGCGGACCAACTGTTGTACTGGTCAGGATTGGTGGTTAGAAAAATATCCAGGAGGGTGGGGAATTCGCCCCTGTCTGGGATTCGAGTTGGTCTACAAGTTGAGTAAATGCTTCAGCTTCTCTACCTTCGTTGTCGGCCTTGTTGTGATGTTTGGGCCAGTTGGTGTTGTGGGCATTAAAGTCTCCCAGAACGATTATTTCTGAACTGGGGTGATCGACCTGTATTGAGTCAAAAGTGGTAACTAGTGTTGAGAAAAAGCTTTGGTAGGCTCTATCGCTCGGAGGGCGATAGAGACAACATATAAACTTGGTTAATCCCTTGGCGGTGAAGTTGAGCCACATGACGTCAAGGTTGTTCGGTTCGAGTGTTTCCAAGCGATGACATGAAAGGTCGCTTCGGACAAAAAGGCTTATTCCGAACTTATGTCTAAATCGGGTATGTAAGTCGTAATCAGGATAGGGGTAGTTTACTGTTGTTGTTGTAGGACATACTTGTGTTTCTGTAAAGGCTAGTATGTGCGGTCTATTTGCTTGTAGATGTTGGTGTACCGAATTTATGTTTATATTTAGGCCTCTTATGTTGCAGAAATCTATTCTAAGGCTGAATGAAAGGCTCCCAGTGCCACCCAGCGACCGGAGATCCGAATGGCCGGAGAGTTTACCTCCGGAATATTTAGATCCTGGAAGCACCATCATGTCCATATATTCCTACTGTGGATAGTAACACTACCACAATTACACTAAGCTCAAGCTTAGAACAAAAAACTTATGGCACTGGCGTTAATAACTATAACGTATAGCAATTATAGCATATACTCTTCCGCCAGCGACTCTTTCAATTACCAATATTCCAATTCTATTGCGAATAAGGAACAAAGTTTATACGTTGGGGATTCACACGGACCCTGTTTGTCAATAGCATAATGGTCATGTCAAACCAACGCTTAACAGCTCAACACAACGGTGATGGTCAATAAAATAACATAATAAAAAAAATTCTCAATCACTACTAGATGGAGCTGTAGCTGCTTTATTCATACTATATTGTGAGCTGTGATTGTAATATTTTAAGATGGCACAATTAATTGAAATTAAAAAAGTACTAGATTTTGATCAGTATGTACTAGATCATTAGATTAGGTTGAAAAGTACTAGATCTAGTACAAATGTACTAGGTGTGGTAACACTGAATTGAAGGAAAAAAAATCATCGAATTAAAATGTCAACGCCAATGTCGCCAATGCCAATAGGGGGAATAGAAAAAGCACCAGAAACGAATTGCAACACTGCCAAGTTTACCTAACGTTTCGTTAAGCCTTGGTGGCGCGAACAAAATTTGTCTAAGGTGGACCTTAAAGTTAAGGGGGACTTACTAAAGTCACGATTTTAAGCAAAGCCGTGCAAACAGGCATAATAACACTATCCAGAATAACCCAAACTTGGATTTCCATGCTCTCCAGTTGGAATATGACGTTTGGTTTGCTTTTGGAATTAAAATTTGACACTGGCATTTCAATCACCTCATATACATCAGAATACCGTTTATTTATCGTTACTTTCGGCTGTACTCAACGATTTCCAGAAGGCGTGAAATTTACACATGTCTTTACGGTCCAACGAACTACCTTCAAGTGCCCTGATTCTCTGATGGTTCAGTGGTTCTGGCTAGGTGCTAGGCCCGTGAAACGGCGCGCGGCGGCCCGGGTTCGATCCTCGTCGGTCGCAATACGTGTTTTCATTATATTTTCAAGGTGATGTGTGTAAAAAGTTTGTTTTCTCCATTTTGGGTATGCCTTGGGTTAGTTTTTGTTGGGTGCGCCCCCGTAGCGAGCGGAGGGCCATGCGTGAAGTGAAATATTAGACATTCTAAAACAATAAACAAACCAAACGCGCGTAAGCTCCGGAGATTGCCGAGTACAGCCAAAAGTAACGAGAAATAAACGGTATAGTATATCCATCCCCGTACGATTATTTCTTATGTTGCCAGATTATTTGGCCTTTTATTTATTCCAAGAAATAATAATGCCCTACAATATTTGTAAAAACTATGTTTAAGTTTCTTAAAGTAACATACTTTACCCGTCTTTTAATTTATAACTGGCATATAAGGCGCGAAATCTACCTAAACAACTAACCGAAGCATCTAATATAAACCCGAAGAATAGAGTAATGTACTCCATCGATTATTATTTGACGCCACTCAGAGGCCGCTGTGCCAAACTTCAAATGGTACTGTGGAACTACTATTAGAGCACGAAATAGTATATTATATACCTAGGTTGAGAAGTAAGCCATTATTTACCGAGCACTTTTATATCCTGAGGTGCGGAGCGCCGAAGGATATAATGTGCGAGGTTAATAATGGCCTTCTCAACCGAGGAATATATAGAATTTTTTTTACTACTAACACTGATATATTACCATATTTGATTCGATTTGATTTTTATATTAGTCATATAGTTCGAAATATCAAGTAGCCTGGAAGTTCAGTTGTCTAACTGACAGATATCGTAACAAGAAGCGTTTTTTCGCGAGCTAACTACAATTAACCACGGCATACTACAGGATACTACTTTGTTTTCACGAGGATTAATTTAATTGTGGTAAGTGAGGGGAAGTTTCGTGACGTCACTATTACATCATCATTTTTCAACTACGGCTTACTACAACTTACATACGTGACGAGGTGTGGTACTCGAGGTTTGATGGAGTCATGGCGGATTAATTTTGAAACGTTAAACATGTGAAATGTTTGTTTTTCCATTCTGAACAAGTTTGTAAATTATACGTTCATGAAATTCTTCTATAGAAGCCTCATACGCATCGGAATTCCTACACAAATGTGCCCCAAATGGGATTTGGGCAGCATAAAGTATCCTGAACATATTCATCGAAAAAATACCATTAGTTTGCTTATCTCCAAAGGCCGCCATTCTGTCATTAAAAATATGAGCAAACGTTCTGCACTGATCAAACTGATAATTTTCAAATAAATATGCAAAATATCTATATTCTTTTCTAGCAATGCAAGATCTAACTACGGTATTTTGGCGAAGACAGAAGCAGACAGTACAATTTGTGGTGGGGTGCCCGCTTCGCACTTACTTCAGTATTACTTGTAGTTAACCGTGGTTACTCGCCAAAAAACGCTAATAATCTCCTGACAGCTCCATACATACAAAGTACCTTCTCTCCATCTAAATTTTGACAAAATCGCATTATTAATAAGAATATTATGGGGAGTCATGAAAAGTGAGTCATACTGTATATAATTTTTGTACTAATAGCACTGATACAAACCTTATCATTATTTGAATTGATTAGATTTTGAAATTAATCATTTCCTACTCATTTTTCAAATAATCCGAAATGACAGCTAGTTGTCAAACTAACAAGTTTGACATTTTGACATTTTCCGTTTCCGTTTCATTATTGACCTAGGTTTTTTTTAATATTATTATTTACCTAGGGTGAGAAATGTTACTTCTCATTTGAGGAATGGAGTAAATAATGGTGATTTACCATGTTAATAGTAAAAAATAGTATATTATTTTATATGGAGGAAAAGTAACTTTTCCTCCAAATAAAATATGCTGTTTTTTCTTCAAATGTCGACCAATTAATGCAAAAAGTCTCTTTTTAATAGTAATAATAATTATTATTAAAGATAGGTGGGTTCGCAAGGCGGCTTAGACCGGTGCGGTGTCGGTGAATAGGCTCAGGTTGTTGCTATAGTAACGTAACATAAAGCTGTCAGTAGACACTGTCAACAATAATTATATTTTTGAAATTGCGCCTTCGATTGCATTTTAATTCCGTATTGATAAGCAGTTATTGAGGAAGTTCGATTAAATAATAACCAATTTGTTCCTAAATTAGTGATTTTTAGAAATGCAGTCACACATTGAGTGATAAATACAAATTTTAGTTTAATAACTCTTGAGTTGTTGACGCTTATTTTGATGTTTGTTTGTATTGTATCTATGTTGCTATGATAACACTTTTACCTCCGCCGGCGGAAAAGTGAAAAGTAAAGCTCCGGCGGAGGAAAAACGAAACTTCACTGCCGCCTACACAGTCGAGTAATGACGGATTTACTGACGTTTGAAGAAAAAATCTTTTAGCAGTGATAACATGGTTTGAGATTAAATTGCTATTTTATTATTATTTTTAAATTTTTTTTGCAATAATATCATAATAGTGGAAAAGGAGGACATTTCGATGACAAGGGAGAAAGGAGGACTGAACGGTTTAAAGAAGGACTGTCCTCCCGAAAGAAGGACACTTGGCAACCGTAATGGTGAATAACCAATCAATGCAAATTTGCATCTGATAACCGCACACCGCACTAGAAAATTAACCCACAAAGGATCCTTTGTGAATTAACTACCAGCACTCGCAACTGAAATAATTTTATTTCTGATATTCCATTCCAAATTAGTAAGACCGGGCAGGGGTAGCCCATAAAGTGCCGACAAACGAATCAGAATGGATCTAATTTTTATATGTCTTTGGATATATTTCAAGTTAGAATTGGCATCTCGCTATCCTTCTTTACGTATGACTTAGTACAGGAGAGCAACAACAGCAACACAAAGACCAGTTTACCGGTAAACGGAACATGGGTGATTTAACAATTTTAATTTTGACATTGATTAGGTTGACATAGTAGATAGCATCGAAATAGGACTCCGGTAGATAGTGACAAGAAAGTGTTTGTGGTTGCGTTATAAAGTGTATTTATCTATGGTTATAAAAGTACTTGACGATGCTCCGACAATCCCATTTCTTTCCTTCGCATGTTTCACTTTTCAAATTGCCCTCCGCTTGCTACGGGACTCAAGAAAAGGAAACTAACCAGCTGCTAACCCAAGACATACCCAAAAACAAGAAAAAAAAAGTTTAGAAATATAACCTTAAAAAAAAATTAAACACCGACGGGGTTTGAACTCGAGTCGCCGAAGTGAAGGCTAGTCATGCAAACTTCTAAACCACCAGGGCACACACAAACGATTGGTTGCATCACGAAGCCATGGCGCGCAGGTGCGCGCGCTCGCAGGGAATGAAATGATAGTGTCACAGCATCCGCCAGTTATAAACGTATCTTTAAAATGAGACATGTTTTTGTAATTTGTGATAAGTCAGTTTATGAATACATTAGTGATGGTAATAGATTTGACCGTTAAGGTAATAGATGCTTGAAAATACTAAAAGATCTATTACAATTCTAATAGAACGGCAACACTGATGTACCAAGGGAGTGCGGGAATTTAAAGTACCGTTAATTTCACACACATTGCCCTCCGCTCGCTTCAGGGCGCAGCCAAACAAAACTAACCCAAACTAAAAAAAATACTCTTCTATGGTGAGTTAATTTTAAGTGTCCAATTTACGATAATTTTTTTTATGGCAGTGGCACACACGCTAAAGGGAGATCCTATGGCGCTCGACGAGCGGTGTGTGTGCGAAGATGTTGATTGACATGGTTCTTGAATATTTGTAGGTTGTATTTAGTGGGAAACAGATGTCCTGGAAGTAAGTTCCACAGCGATGCAGTGCGCCAGACAAAGGAGTTCTGGTAAAGCGATGTTCTAGGTGTTTCTAGTTGTACGACGAACTGGTGCGCTTCTGCCGTCTGTCGGGACTGTCTGACAGGAGCTGCCAGCGACGGGATGATGCGGGCCAAATCCTTGGAACATCTGCCGTGAATGTATCTGTAAAACAGAGACATATCGGCCACATGTCTGCGATGTTCCAGACTATCCAGATTCAGGGTCAGCTCCGGATCCCCGACGAGACGCACAGCCCTCTTCTGAATGGAATCCAGCAGCTTTAGGGTATGCTTTGGTGCGGCACCCCAGATATGTGAGCAATATTCTAAGCACGGTCTTATTTGCGCTTTGTACAGCAAGAGCAACTGCTGCGGTGTATAGAGTTTTTTGTTGCGAAATAGCGCACCAAGCTTCTGGGAGGTTGATTTTGCGATGTTAGCAACATGGTCATGCCATGACATATTGCTGTTGACCGAGACACCCAGCAGCCCGATTGACGAGGATGAAGGAATGGTCGATCCTGCCATAATGATGTCAGGGTCCGCTGTATTGACCCTCTTAGTAAACGTTGCTGCTTGGGTCTTTGCTGCATTGAACTGGACCAAATTTCGGTCGCCCCAAGTTTGAACTTTCTCCAGGTCTTGATTAATTGCTGTAATCTGCTCCTGTCTGTGGTGATGGGTCTCAGTCGCTGGTAAGGGTTTCTCTGATCTAAAGTGGGAGACAAGGGTACTGTCATCTGCAAAACTGTAATCAGGATTATTCGTTTCGATCAGCAGGTCATTAATATAGATGAGGAACAGAGTTGGTGAAAGTATTGCGCCCTGAGGCACGCCCGCGTTGATGGTGAATGTGACCGAGATGTGTCCATCGACTGCAACGTGTAGGGATTGGTTCTTAAGGAAACTGGCCAGCCAGCTGCAGAGAGAGGGGGGCAGTCCCAAGGACGGCAGTTTGTTGAGCAGTCCGTCATGCCAAACTCTGTCGAATGCCTTTGAAATATCCAACGCAATCGGTCGAGACACTCCGTAGTTTTCAATTGCCCTACTACATATATGAGTGACATAAGCCAATATATCTCCTGTCGATTTCTCTTTGCGAAAGCCGTATTGATTATCGCTGATTATTCTGTTGCTCTCGAGGTACTTGAGTAGTTGCTGGGTGACTACACGTTCCATGGCTTTGGAGATTATTGGAAGCAAGGCAATTGGGCGATAGTTTGAGGGCGTGGTTTTCTTGCCTTTTTTGGAACAAGTTGCACTCGAGCGACTTTCCAAGAGGATGGGCAAATCCCTTTTCGGTAAGAAAGAGAAAAAAGCCTGGAAAAAACGGGTGTTAGTTCGTTGGCGCAGTTCTTTAGCACGATGGCAGGTATTCCGTCCGGTCCTGATGCCTTTTGCGTATCTAGTTCTTCAAGGATTTTGCGAATATCACGGTGAGAAAATTTGACTTCTGCCATGGTAGTGTTGATGTTCGGTATGGTGGAGAGAGTCTTGCCTTGGGGCACGTCTAAGGTAGAGTGCGATGAAAACATTTTGGCGAGCATGTTTGCTTTTTCCTTGGCTGTAGTCGCCGTGATGCCACGTTCGTCCGTCAAAGGCGGGAGAGCGTTTTTGTAAAGTTGTTACTTACTGCCTTTGCTACCGACCAGAAATTCCTGGAACCACTGGGGCATTGCAAAAGTTTATTCCTGATCCTTTGATTTTGTTTGTTCTTAGTTTCTTTGATCACACGTTTGCACTCGTTTCTCGCTTCGATAAAATAATTGCGATTTTCAGCGGTCTGATTTTGTTGCCAGTACTTATAGGCTTGCTGTTTTCTTCCTACAGCTCTTTCGTATCTTTTGTCGAACCAGGGCCTTGCTTTTGATGGTAACTTGATGGAATTTGGGATGTATGCTTCCATTCCTGAGGAGATTACTTGCATGATCTCTTCGCAGCAGTCTAACGGGTCGTCAGTGGCAAAGCAGACGTCGAGCCAAGGAAAATCTAGGTAGAACTGTCTTAGATCGTCCCAGTTTGCAGAATTGTAATGCCAGATTTTGCGAGGCAATGGTGGATCCTTCTCTATGGGTGGCAATTCACAAACCGTTGTAATAAGTTTGTGGTCGGAAGTACCTAATGGCGGACCAACTGTAACCGTGTACTGGTCAGGATTGGTGGTCAGAAAAAGATCCAGGAGGGCGGCGAATTCGCCCCTCTCTGAGATTCGAGTTGGTTCGTCTACAAGTTGAGTAAGCCCGCAGCTGATGGCAAATGCTTCAGCTTCTCTACCTTCGTTGTCGGTCTTGTTGTGATGTTTGAGCCAGTTGGTGTTGTGGGCATTGAAGTCTTCCAGAACGATTATTTCTGAACTGGGGTGATCGACCTGTATTGAGTCAAAAGTGGTAGCTAGTGTTGTGAGAAAGCTTTCGTAGGCTCTATCGCTCGGAGGGCGATAGAGACAACATATAAACTTGGTTAATCCCTTGGCGGTGAGCTTGAGCCACATGACGTCAAGGTTGTTCGGTTCGAGTGTTTCCTCGCGGTGACATGAAAGGTCGCTTCGAACAAAAAGGCATATTCCGAACTTATATGTATATCGGGTATGTAAGTCGTAACCAGGATAGAGGTAGTTCACTGTTGTTGTTGTACAACATACTTGTGTTTCTGTAAGGGCTAATATGTGTGGTCTATTTGCTTGTAGATGTTGGTGTACCGAATTTATGTTTGTATTTAGGCCTCTTATGTTGCAGAAATCTATTCTAAATTGGTTCGGTATCTTTGCTGTCTGTGAAATGCGGAATGAAGGGTCCCCAGGGCCACCCAGCGCCCGGAGATCCGAATGGCCGGGGAGTTTACTTCCGGAATATTTAGATCCTGGAAGGACCATCATGTCCATATATTCCTACTGTGGAACCCGGGACCACCAGCGCGGAAGCGGAACGTGATTTGGGAAAACCACTTAGCGCTTCCCAATTCTGGTGGGGTGGTCTTTCACCGGACGATGCGAGTAGGCTTAGGCATCTACCACCTAGGGCTCAGACTCATTCCTTTGGCGGTCCCTAGTCTGACAGGGGTAAAAATGGGGTTTGTTGGGTCACTCCCCAGTGATCAGCTCCAGACTTTGTACTTTGGTGTTCTCCAGCCTGGACGAGGACGATGGGATTTGATGGGCCACATCCCGTGGCAACTCGGAATGGTGGGGGCGTCACTCCCCGTATTCAAACTGCTCTCACCAGTTTGACGTTCCTGCCAGCCAATATAATGTAGCCCCTCTTGTCACAAACTGTCATTGATCAGCTCCAGACTTTGTACTTTGGTGTTCTCCAGCCTGGGGTAGGACGATGGGATTTGATGTGCCATATCCCATGGCAACTCGGAATGG
>MU192107.1:21308-31322 GCA_016904865.1 Pissodes strobi
TGTGCCATATCCCATGGCAACTCGGAATGGCGGGGGCGTCACTCCCCGTAATCAAACTCCTCTCACCAGTTTGACGTTCCTGCCAGCCAATACAATGCAGCCCTTCTTGTCACAAACTGTCATTGATCAGCTCCAGACTTTGTCCTTTGGTGTTCTCCAGCCTGGGGGAGGACGATGGGATTTGACGTGCCATATCCCATGGCAACTCGGAATGGCGGGGGCGTCACTCCACGTAATCAAACTCCTCTCACCAGTTTGACGTTCCTGCCAGCCAACACAATGCACTAATGCAGCTCCTCTTGTCACAAACTGTCATTGATCAGCTCCTCCCAAGAATATCAAAATAGCATAAAATGTGTGGCTTTATAATATTTACCTTCACCGCTGTTCAGTTTCCATACAACAAAAAATTAAATGAGTAAATTTTCTTGCTATTTTGCATTTATACTCCCCATGTGATGCGACCACATATAGTCCATAGGATTAATCATAGAACTAACCCATACAATTCTTAGTAGATATATATTTAAATAAATTAAAACGCAGCACATGTGTAAAAATGGTTTATTTCAACTAGTGGTGTTAGCCCAGCCAGTAGCACTTCCTATTTCTATAACATGGTTCTTTACAGCTTCATCCAAGATCGCTTTTATGTCTTTACAACCTTCCAGGGCTTTATTCAATACTTTCGGCAAATGATCCAAGTGAAACCTTTGTGACATTTCCATAAGAACAATTTTACCTAAAAGTACAGAACATTAAAAATAGGATTAAAGAACTGCAGGATAAATATAACTACAGTCAGATTACCAAGGATTATAAGTGACGAAGACATAACCTAAAAAGTTATTGCAAAAATATTCATATATTACTTGTACTACAAGCTGTACATCCATAAGGATGTGCCTTATGCCATACCTGACATTGGAAGGGCAGCCACTGTTATAGTGGGTCCTCCAAGAACTTCTTCTTGGTGTGAAATATCCAACATCGGTACCTCATTGTTAGCCAAACTCGCTGTGCAAGCACATACATATTCTTTTATAGGGATGCCTGGAACAAAATACATCTTTTTACAGAATTATCATTATTTAGAAGGATACGAACTTATGTCGTTTTTGAAAAATTGTATAAATAATAAGACAATAGTCTTATTAGTCATATTTGACCATTCAAATCTTGTACAAAAGATTACTACCCTTAACAAAAACCACCAAAGTTTGAGGTTTGAGGTAAAATTGATGCAGAACCATCAACTTGCAGTACTACTTGTCATGGTGGATGTGAAAATAATTACATCTGTTGAGTTGAATGAAATAATGCATTTCTCTGGCCAATTTCCATTAGTTCTTGTTGGTTTTGGTCCCAGGGGACAATGCCTGCTAAACTCAAGTTCTGCCAAAAAAAAAAAAAACAACAAGCATTTCTTTAATTGTTGGGGGTATTAATCATTTGCACAACATTTGGTGGTCAAACCTTACTTAATCCTCCGATCGTCGGATGTGGCCTGTCAGTCCACAATGAAAAGCAAACCTTTCATATTTTTTTTAATATGGTTTTTAAAATTTTCATGATTACAGTACCTTTCAAGGGCATTAAAAGCAATTGAAATTCCTATATATAAATGATATTTTAATATCTAAGTAGTCGCCATGCAGGATTCTGTCCTGACAGACCACACCCGAACGAATTTCTAACAAATCTTGATCGATTTATTATTTTCAACTTAAGTGCCATCTCATTTCTAAACACCCGGATGGCGAATATTGTAAGTCGTAGGATGTTTCAGAAAAATTTTACAATGGAGCTTTTGCAAGACACTATGAAAAAAAGAGAGATCGTCATACATGTACCAAAGACCGTAAGAAGCTCAGTTATGAGGCTTACAGGTACTCTTTGGGAGGATGTATCAGAACTTCAGCCTGAGTAAGGAGTTAATTATAAATATTGCAAAGGACGGAAAACTAGATTTTTTTGCAAAGTTTCTAAGAATTGGCTGTGTTTAGATAATGTAACAGTTTGTTGTCGTGAATGTTTTGAGGAAATGGTGTTCCAAGATTGAACCACTACAGTTTGTGTCACCATCTATTTAATTCCCTTGTGTTAGTAAAATTTGTGTGTTTGAGTTTCCTATAACATATATACATATTTTAATAAAAATGTGTTATATAATTTTCTGTTTTTTTCACTCATTTAAAAAAAACATGAATAAATTACAAGACATTTTTTAGCCCTGACCAACATATAGAAAAACAGTTTTAATAAGACAATATTTTGTACATTATATCAAATCTGGTTTAGAAATTATTATTTTAATAGGATATTGACATAAAAAAAAGTTTGTATAAATTTTTGTTAATTATGCTCCTCACAGACCCCAATGTGGTACACATCAACCACCTGACAACCGGAGGGTTAAAAGATTGTTTTCTTTCATATTATTTCTGAAAAGATTTGTTAAAATGGCAATTTTCTACAAAAATACCAAATAATCTTATCCTAACTACTTGTTGATTAAAATGCACAAAAAATTAACTTCGTTATATGATAAAGAAGTCGGGACAAAAACATTAATCAAAAGTTGAACAGTAAATTATTTCTTTAATGTTTTCAAAAATTGTACATTGATTTCTATCACCATGATACATGAAGTGTAGAAAATTTGCATTCCATAAATTTATCTCTATAGATTAAAAATACCTGCATCGATGATTGCCAAAGTGGCTGCATTGACACAAGCAGGATAAATACCACCATCCGCATGCAATACTTCTACATACACATCTATTTGTGACCAGGGATACAAATCTGCTTCTATCACTGCAGCTAGGGCTTGTTGTAGGTGCATGGACATCTCTGTAGACTTTCTGTCTCCTACAATACAGAAATCAATTGACATTTCCTATCAATGCATATTTGTAAAATAAGTATAAATTAGTAACCTCTTGGACGCTTCTTTCGCTCATTTGTCGAGAACACAGCCATGCTAAACTGCGTATTGATAAGGCACACATCATGTTGAGCCTTTTGTCTGTTCCGTACCTGGTGCGGCCCATAAACGGCAGCCAAAACTTTTGTAAGTCCTTGTTCAATGTAAGCGCTACCATCAGGTTGAGTGAATACTCCCAGCCTGCAGCGGATCCTTCGTAATTCGTCCGCCCTTCTGCCGTCCAGTCGAAGTCCTATTTTCGAGATTAATTCTTTGTTCCTACTCATTTTAAAGTCCTTGCTCGTTCATATAGCCAGGTGAAATGGATAAATAATTAATTATTTAACATGGGTTATGCTGTAAGCAATTTAATTAGAAAATATATTTTTTTTTTAGTTCGACGAGCCGAAGGGCTATGTCTAACAGCTAAATGTGAAATGGCACTAAGGGCAGAGCCTCTAACTACTAACTAGTAGTAGAGCACTTGGAGAAACAGAATCAAAACTCAAAACCTTAGATGATACACTAAAAACTCAAAACCCATCCACAAAATATCCCAACATGAAGATAAAACGTAAATATACGGATACGGCCGTCAAATCTAAACACAACCTTAAAACTTCTTCTTTTAAATATTGTGGCTTCAGCTGCCAGGCCAGGAGTGCCAACGACAAGTGAAAACTTTAATAAGGCGCCGGGCATCGATCCAGGCTTTGCCCGTACCGCATCAGAGGCTTCAGAGTTACGCGCACATAACCTTGTTGACAAAAATGTCTAATATTACACTTCACGCATGGCCCTCCGCTCGCTACGCGGGCGCAACCAACAGACCCTAACCCAAGGCATGCCCAAAATAAATAAAAAACAACACATAATATTAAATCTAAAAAAACATGTCTTGCCACTGGAATCGAACCCGGGCCGTCGTACTGCAGACTCAGCATCCAACCACTGAACTACGGACCAATTAGGAGTAATTCCTTAGACCCCAAAGATATGGTGTTTGCCAATTATGTAATGCGCGCGCAACTATGAAGCCCTCTGATGCGGTACGGGCAACGTCTTGTGGTACCTCTCGCATGCTGCGGGCGCCCTACTCCACATGTATACGTGATCACGGATATTCGTACACGTGAAACGAACACGTTGAATTTTGCCCATCAACATGGAACTTCTGTGATACCCATCCGTAAGTGTTTTGACATGCGCATCAACTTCATTTTTATTAATTTTTATTTACAGTTTTTTTTTGCTAGTTGCTGCTGCTGTTTTTGCCAATTTTTTAAAGTGGGTAGCTTAAAAATTAATTCAGAAAACTCTCTTTTACTTACGAGTGTTATGTGTCCGAATTTAAAGAGAAAAACTGTGTGGAAAATATCCAATTACAGAAACAAAATTAAATTGGCATATGTAGCATATTTAATGACAAATTAAATGAAGAACATTGTAGACCCCTTATATGCAGGACAATTATTAAATTATCTCTCTCTGTCACTTAGCCGCAACCATCACACTAAAACGGATACGTAGACCGAAAAAGTTAAAATTAACCAGCTTTCGTCCGGTTTGACCTTGACGGAGAGGTAAGTCGCTCTCCTGATACACGATTGGATGTCAATGGTCACGTGGGTATAACGGATCTGTGATCACGTATACATGAAGGCTCGTCGCCGGACGCTGACGGAAAAGAAATATGAAATACGTCTACACCGTGCAAGGTTCATATAGAGGTTCTCTATGAACCTTATTGTACACCGTGCTCCTTTCTCCCGAAAAATAAAATTTTCAGCCGATTGTTCACTAGTCGCGTTCGGTATATACCTCAGATCGATCGGATTAATCTGAATCGTTCGTTTATGACGTCTAGATGTATGAGAAATAAACCTCAACCGTTCGGTAATTAAAATCGGAGCGATCCGACGACGATCCTTTTGCTCGGAGAATTTTGACCGATGAAAGCAAGCAATCTGAATTTGTGAGGTTAAGTAAGTTTAAGTTCAAAGTTATTTCTTGATCTGCTTTGTTTAGAAATATATTTGAGATTTTGCTAAGAATTTTGTTTTAAAATGAAAGAACTCAGCCTGTATCATGAGTTTTTAGTCTCTGAAATGAAATACAGACCAGAATGCAGAATGACGTTTGACACCTTTGACTTGACAACGATCTGGTACTAGATTACTCCGTCCGATCTGTGGTCACGTGACAAAAAATCCGTCACATCTCTGACAGGATTACCGAACTCGGCTCACGTATTTTAAATATAGACTCTGGCGACAGCGGCGAACCTCCCTCCATTCGTCCGTTCTGCCCTCACTTACGTTGACAGACTCCGGCGCTACCTAGTCTAGGTGGCGTTGACTCAGGCGATTGCATTCGTGATGCAATATGCAATCAATTTGCCGCTAGAGCCCACGGTCACAGTGGCCTTTTAAGATCCATCCAGAGGTCTACGTAAACATAGACCTCTCCTATTGGTCGATCCATCTCGTATTACAATATGCCTTCGCGTTGCAATAAATTTGCCGCAAGAGCTCTTGCGGTCGAGAGCTTTAGATGATTGGGTCTCACCTGGACGGCCCGGGTTCAAACCCCATTGCTTTTTTATATATATTTTTAGGATTATGTTTCTAAACAGCTTTTTTTCTTGATTTGGAGTGTGTCTTGGGTTAGTTTGTGTTAGCATCTGGTTAGTTTCCTCTTCTTTGGCCCCCGTAGCGAGCGAAGCGAGCGGAGGGCCATGCGGATCGACCACTAGGAGAGGCCGATTTTTTACATAGTGCTCTACTTGTGTAAAGGATCTTAAAATGCGTGACTGTGGCTAGAGCCCTCGTGGTCGAGAGGTCTAGATGGTTAGGTCTCATTTCGATGGCTAACGGCGGTCCGGGTTCAAATCCCGTTGCTTTATTTTTTTATTATTTTTAAAGTTAAGTTTCTAAACAGTTTTTTCTTGATTTTGAGTATGTCTTGGGTTAGTTTGAGTTAGCACCAGGTTAGTGTCTTTTTCTTGAGCCCCGTAGCTAGTGAAGCGAGCGGAGGGCAATGCGAAAAGTGAAATATCGTGCCCGTACTTTGTCAGCACTTTCTACGATATATTTTGCTTTATCTAACTAAAAACCAGGATATGTTTAACAAAAGCCGTATTATAGTGGATATACAGCAGCTTGCATTGCATGTGTTTCCGCGAATACATTCCACATTCCACTGCATTTAATAGTCAACGTAATGAGGGCCGAACAAGGGATGCAAGAAGGGTCGCCGCTATCGCTAGAGTTTAGTTGTTTTAAATTGTCGAAGTCCTCATAGGCGAAACTGGAAACACTATCTGTCGAAAAATTGTTGTTTACATTCGTGACGTGTCTGCGAACTGCCTGTCAATTTTGACGTTTGGGTTCGTGTATGTATGTGTATGTGTATACCGAGTATACCTTAAAAAATGAAATATTAATCAATAAAAAATACGAAAATGGAATATTTTAAGAGCGGTCTAAAGTCAGTATTGGGGAGCCCTCCTCCCGGTACTCAGCCTACGGGCGCTGAAACGGTAAGTACTTTTTCTCTGTTGTAACAGATGTTTTGACTTCATCTAACCTCCGAAACGTCTGTGATCAATTAAAATTTCTACTGATTTTGGGTTTTTTGCGTGATTGGAACTGTATACATGAATATATTGTATGTAAAATTGCTTTGCTAGATTATAATCTTAAAACTTTTAATTGAAATTATTCCAAAATATTGTCTTAGTGTCTTTTAGTGTTTAATATAACCAACTTTCTTAAAGGTGGAGAAGCTAGTTTCTCGTGTAAGTACCAGCACACTTCTTGAAGATCGCAGAGATGCTTGCCGAGCCCTTAAAGCTTTATCAAAAAAGTATAGGATTGAGGTTGGTGCCCAAGGCATGGATGTACTAAAACAAGTTTTAGAACTAGATCGTGCTGATCCTGAAATTATTGGGTTGGTAATTAAGAATTTAATTATTTATATGAATGTGATGGATAATTGAATAACTTGTTTTGTCATTTTAGATACTGCCTTGATACTCTTTGTAATATCACTTCAAAAGAGATATTTGAGGAAGAAAGAGAAAATGATATAAATATAAACCTAAATGTTGGTGAGCAGTTTTCGGAAATGTTTTTGAAAAACCCAGAAAATCTGTCAATAGTTCTCAGTTTTCTAGAGGAATATGATTTCAGGTAATTATTGTTTTATTTCTCAATCTCATTTTATCAAATCATTGGATGATTTTCACTTCTTATGAAATAATTAGCACAATGGGGCCATTAAATGATCCAATTTTCAGAGTTCGCTGGCCAGCAGTAAAATTCCTGATATCCCTAACCATGTGTAGACCCAAAGAAGTGCAAGAAATTATTCTGGTGAGCCCCATGGGCATGTCAAAGTTGATGGATCTATTAGCTGAAAATAGGGAAGTTATCCGCAACGATGCTGTGTTGTTGCTCATCCATCTGACAAAGTCTAATGCGAATATTCAAAAAATTGTGGCTTTTGAGAATGCCTTTGACAAGTTGCTAAATGTGATAAGTGATGAGGTAGGTTACATTCATTCATGCATAAAAAATGCATTGAAATATATGTGTGAAACATTTTGCTCCCATATTTAGTGTATATTTCAGTTGTTGAAAAATATTACCTACATATACAAGTTCTGATTGCATGTCATTTAGTCTTCTAAACATTACATTATTGAGAGACTTGTGCAATTACTTTACAGGGATATACAGATGGAGGTATTGTTGTGGAAGATTGCCTGCTGTTGATGCTGAACCTCTTGCAGAACAACACCAGTAATATAAATTTTTTTAAGGAAGGTTCCTACATCCAAAAGTTAGCGCCAGTGTTTGTATTGCCTGAAAACCTTGAGGAGGTAAGACATTGATTTCTACCCCTTTTATTTGCAAATTTTAAAGGACATATGCAGTAAAATGCTTCATTACTCTTAGTTAAATGCAAGTCAAATATTACTGAATATTTTTGGTGAGAATTCATTTGGGTTGCTGCATTTTAAACATAAAATCCTGATTTTTGTCATTGCCTAATTTTATGATAAACATAACTTGAGGTCTTCAGTTGTTACCCATATGTGTAATGCAATTTTTTTAGTTACATCTAAGGGTATTAGTATGGAGTAATATTAATTGTTATATGGATAGGTCGGTTGGAGCCCTCAGAAGGTATCTAACTTTCACTGTGTCCTTCATTTGGTGCGGGCCCTGGTATCTCCAAATAACCCTGCCCAAATCATCACAAGCTGTCAAAAGACGTTGAGGAATGCCAATCTCTTGGAAGCTTTATGCAGTATTCTGATGGCCAGTGGTAAGTAAAAATTATTTAGCTTGAAAATTTAGCTAAGCAATGTAAAACAAGGGGTCAGTTTTGTATGTTAAAATATTGCAATCTAGACCCTTAACTGCAATTTTTCGCTCCAGTGGTTTTTACCTGATTTAGATTTTTCCTGATAGATCCAACCTCGTAACGAGGTTGGCAGATGATTAGGTTCTCCAGCAGTAGTGGTGAATATTTAATTCTTGCAGCTGCATGGCAAGCACATAAAAATGTGTTCTACCTTTTCGTTATGCTCAATGCATTGCTCGACTATACCAAGTTGTTAATAGACTCATACATACAGCCTGAATATGTTCTTATCATTTGAAATATTTATTGTTTTTTAAATTCACGTTTTAGGTGTACCAGCTGACATTCTGACCGAAACGATTAATACAGTAGGAGAGGTAATTAGGGGCAATCTTACTAACCAGGAATATTTCGCCAATGTTTTGGCGCCCTCGAATCCACCTAGGCCTGCACTGGTAGTGCTAATCATGTCAATGGTGAATGAAAAGCAACCTTTTGCTTTGAGGTGGGTAATAATGATAGTTGTGGAAAGAAAATTTGGGTAAACAAAGTTTTCTTACATTTTTGATCTGTTTGTACATTTTAGGTGTGCTGTGTTGTATTGTTTTGAGTGTTTCCTGTACAAGAACGAAATTGGACAGGAATTAGTAGTCCAGACTCTTTTGCCTAGTTCTACCGGAAATACAGCTGTTACTACAGGTAACTTTCTTTTTGAAGTAGACTATTGATTGTGTTAACATTCCGTTATATAAATAGTTTTTATTTACTTTAATAACGCATTAGACAAAATTCAGTGTATATCATGTGGTGGTGATTTCTTTAATTGGACAAGCGAGTAGTATAGTTACGCTAGGTTCTCAGGATATCTGGCAGAGAAAGAATTTGACCAAAATTTTGTATAAATTATATCTTTAAGCTCAGGAAATAACAAACGATTTTTCAATATTTCTGTTTCTTCGGAATATCTCCGGAAATAGCCGGAATTTTATAACTTTCTAAATGGCATGTTGTCAAGCATCTAAATGCGTAATTTTGCCCTGATTCAACCGACACTGTATCTCTTACGGTTTTCGAGATTCCCATACATAGACTCGAATTCGAGCCACCCTGTGTTGCGCGTAAAACCCTTTTAAATGTGTTAGCGAGATATAATGAATAAGATGGTATCTACCCTTAAGGATGCGGCCAGCGCAACATGTGTGCTCCGACTTGCTCGTCGGCGTGGGAGTGGGTCAATTACGTACTTTTGACCAGGGCGCCACCAGTTTGAAGTATCCAAATCCGCAGATCCAAACAGGAAGATCCTCGGTCTTAAGAATCCATAAGGGCGATCCAAAATCGACGATTATCCGCTACCAAAGGGCGATTTAAAATCCAGACGACTGATAAATACAATTGTTTGATTGATGGATTTCAGAGCAAATAAAAAACGGTCAAAATTTTATTGGCGTTCGTTAGGTTTGACAGTAACGTGTCGTCATATTACTTCCAATAATCAAAATGATATAAACATATAACAAAAGGTAAAAGATCTTAATTTGAAAGCGATTAATAACCTATATGCTCATAAATATATCGACAGTAATTTGAATTAAAATTGCGTTATACTAGAAGTGAATTAGATAAAGAATGATCGAACAATTATTAGGCACGCTTCAGCTATCTATAAGATCAAACCAAGTCCAACAAATTAATCAAAAATCACAGTTATC
>MU192108.1:5603-31322 GCA_016904865.1 Pissodes strobi
TCCGAGCATCTCCGCCATCCCTCATTACAAACCCACCCAGTCTTTACCTTCTCCCTATCACCCCAAATGCAATGTAATCAAAAATCTCACGAACCAAAATTGTAATGACGCATCAAGGCGAAGCATGAGCTCGAGCGGCTAGCCAGGGTCGGCTGAATCACCATGTTTTTAGATAACTTCTTTAAAAATTGTACCGATTGGGAAAAAGTTGTATACTACAAAGTGTAATGAGGGATGGCGGAGATGCTCGGATAATTCCGATCGATCTTCCTTACAGGTAAGTCGATTGATCTTGTAATTATTATATATAGATAAATTACTTAATGTTATTTACTGTGTAAGATTTGTTTTATCACCTAAACCTTTTTGTTTCTTATTTTCGATTATTATATTGATAAAATGCTAATCTTTATTACAATACTTGTAATGGACGTTTGTTTTCAAATTGCGTTGTTCATCGCACGAGGGTCAACCCCTCGTTTTTATTAGCAGGTAGATTTTTGTTTCAAAAACAATTTTTTATGGCAGTGGCACACACACTAAAGGGAGATCCTATGGCGCTTGACGAGCGGTGAGTGTGCAAAAGTTGTAATTAGGGGGAAACAGATGTCTTGGGAGTGAGTTCCACAGTGATGCAGTGCGCCAGATAAAGGAGTTCTTGTAAAGCGATATTTTAGGTGTTTTCAGTTTAGAAGAACTTATGCAACAGCTATTTACATTTTGGCGGATTGAAGTAGTAAGTATACATTAAAATATTAATATACTATCTACACTATTGTTGCTAGTATATTTTTGTACAAAACGGGCAATAAATAACTGCCTCCTTTCATTTTATTTACCTATTATAAACATATTTTTGTAAGTATACATTTATATTTGTAATACATTACGAAACAAGTGCTCATATAATACGTGTTGCAAACAATACTTTTTCTACAACTGCAACTATAATATTTTACGACGTATTTTACCATTTTTCCAATTGATATTAAAATTTGCCTTAAACATAACATTTTTCACAGGCTGTGCAAAAAGTGTGCTATTCACACAAATGTTGTTCTCTACACATCACTATTTTGTAGCCCCATGTTGGGCGTTAAAAATTTTCCACGCTTTATATAAGCAACTAATATTATTTATTAACTTTCACCAGATAAGAAGAAACTGGGAGTGAATAAGGTTAAAAAAATAAAAATGCATTTGTCAGAAAGAGCTGTTTGTAGGGGAGTAAGGGGGGGGGGTGAATTTATTTCAAAAGATGCCACCAACCTGTAGATGGTATTAGTCAGAAAATCACCAAGATAATCACGGATATTCCTGTGAATGGTCGCAGCACGTGAATAATTTATTATTACTAAATGAGCGTGAATAATGAACACTATTACTAATTTGAAAACGAAACTGTAATCAGACAAAGTGTAACCATCGGCTAATAAAATATACATGGACAGTAGACAAGTACTACTGGCCCTGAAAAGTTACAGACTTAGAGCCAGGTCAGTACTAGAATGCCACAATTCACTGGAGGATGCCGCCCGCAAAAATAGATTCTGTGTGCTGGGTTAAAGCACATGCACAGTGCGAAGGTAACAAATTAGCGAATAAATTGGCTAGAGAGGCAGCGGGTTCAAACATATGATAAAAAAAGATCACCCATAAAGGCTTTAGGGCAAGATGAGACTAAACAACTAACTGTCGACTTGCCAGGGAGCTACTAAGCTACCCCAGTGAGTCTACAGCAAAGGCATACCTATGTCAAAGAAAATAGTACTATAATAATATTCTTTGCCTATGCATATCAAGAAAGAAAGGCAGGACGCAGAGAGGGTCCAATGGGGCCGAAGTGCCGTGACCTTTCAAGGCCACCCTCTTACTATTTCCAGATTTCAGATTCCAGAACCATTGCATTTAACTGTTTTATTAATGTTTAAATAAAGATTATGATACGAATTTCAATAAAATACTAAAGGACAGTATATGAGTTATATTGGCGAATATGTATAGCTAATATTATTATTTTTTGATAACCATTGATAATCATTACTTAAATTACAACTTTAAATTTTAATCTCAAATGCCAACTAATTTACTAGAGCGAGTTGAATAAGATAATATTAAGAGACCTCTAGCTATTTACTGTTTGACATCTGATAAAGATACCCAATTTAATCTAATTTGCCATTCAGTTCCGAACCAATTATAGCATTCTGCTATTGTTTTTATTGTTAAGGAGATCGTTATTGAAGTAATGACCAAAAAATTGTTGCCGAATAATTAGAGTTAATTTAAAAATATATGCGATTGGAATCCACCTCACTGATTGACAGTATTGTTAGAATGTAATAAATGTTTCACCAATAAATAAAATGACTAGGAAGTCACGCTATAATTTTAAATTAAACATAAAATAGAAGGATTGTTCAAACATATGCATTTTTCGAAGGGATGAATAACGCAATTTTAAAAGTGAAGTCTTTAACAAATATTGTTATAAAGATTGGCATTTCATATATATCCAGCATATGTTGAGGTACCTAAGCCTAAAATAACAGACCTTAAAGGTTCAGGTGAGGTAATAAGAATGACGGTCTTGCCCAAGGAACATAATGTAAAGAGGCATATGCAGATATTTATCCACTAAAGGCAACTACATTCATTATTTCAAAAATAAATGGATACAGACGCAAAAATTATGATTTTGGGAAGAAAAATTATCCAGTATCTCAAATTACTTAATTATTATAAAATTCTATTAGATGCGATTCTATAAAATAGATAATTTAAAACATCAGGCATGATTCATAATTCGGTTATACTTATAAATAGCACGGCGATTTTTGGTGTAAATATTTGTTCTTTTAAATTTGTAGTCTATTTAGTTATTAACGCATATTCTTCAAATACAGAAAATACTGAAAGAAGGTAACTACGTTTTTACCTATGATATAATTTTTTTTCAGTGAATACACCTTTATTTTGGTGATTTTATAATATAAATGTGTTCAATTCATGTTTTTTTTATGTGTAAACATCTTACGCGGCGGTATGAGGGTAAATATCGGCAAATGGGACGGAATTGTGTAAACCGATTCTAGCCGCTAAGGCGGTATTATTATACAATTTTCCCATTTAAAATCGTTTTAAACGGATTTTTGATGATAAAAACGCATATTTTAAATTAAACGAACCGTTAAAAGTAATATTTATTAATTATTTTAAACATTGTTATTAAACCTAATTTTTATTCTATGAACAAGCTAAAATGTATAGGCAACGGCCACAGCACGTTGAAAATACCAGATCTCGTCCGATCACTGAAGTTAAGCAATGCCGGGTGTGGTTAGTACTTGGATGGGTGACCGCTTGGGAACACCGTGCTGTTGTCATTTTTTTACAACCGATGTCGTTTTAGGATATGTTTACACATCAGTGTCTCGGATACTAGCAGACTCGTTTTTTTTTGTGGGAGGATATATTACGATTTTATTTATTACTTTAATTCTTTACCCTTAAGGCATTGGAAATTAGTTAATCATACTATTAAACACTCACTCGAACGATATTTACATAAAATAGAATAGCACATTTTACTGAGCAATGGCATGGGCAGGCTCTTCATTATATGCATTCAATTTCATGACGATTTGTAAGACCAGAGCAACTTTCGTACGGTTGAACAAATTTAATGATGCAGAAAATAGTTATTTGTGTATTTAGAGCGCAAAGTAACGGATTGCCGCTTGAGAAAGAATGTTAATCTTTTGAAAACGGCAATCTTACTTTGTGCTCGAAAAACACACAGAACTTTTTTTACAGCCGCATTTTTTTAAATTAAATCCACATTTTTCTCTATACTTATTCTGAAATTTGCAAATGACTGTCAGTTTTGACATATTATCACAGCTTATTCAATAACCAGCTATTCATCTCTATCGAAATCGGAAAGTTGGAGTGTCGGGCACTGCGCATCCTGACAGTGCCCTTAGCGGTTCAGTTTCACGGTCTTGTGATTTTTCAGGCCATGTAATGACACGAAACGAACTGAATTTAAAATGAATATTCCCTTCAAAATCCACGACAAATTCGCCCGAAGCTGCGGCTATTGCCCTAAAAAGACCGGAAATTTCGGATTTTTATACAATTTTGCCATTTAAAATCGTTTTCAAACGGATTTTAGACTATAAAACATCGTATTTTAAATTAAACGAATTGTCAAAATTATAATTCAGATGCCCAGACGTTTAGTAAAATATTAACTCATGGCCCTCTTCTAAAATTTTCACTTGACTTTCCCAAATCAAAGGATGCCGCCGCAAGATGAGTAGCTGGTTATTGAATAAGCTGTGATATTATATTCGGGCTTCGGGCATATTTAGAACAGGAGTGCCAGCAACAAACTGTAGCAAACGCACGACTGTCATATATGTATTGTCGGTTTCCATGACCATTCATAGCACACTCGACGGAAAAAGTGAGATTTTTCTTTTCCATGTTCGCGCTAGA
This sequence comes from Pissodes strobi, assembly GCA_016904865.1. Taxonomy (NCBI): domain Eukaryota; kingdom Metazoa; phylum Arthropoda; class Insecta; order Coleoptera; family Curculionidae; genus Pissodes; species Pissodes strobi. The sequence goes on from MU192108.1 coordinate 10,107, forward strand.
GGGCAAAATATGTATCCACGGCATTCGTCGATTTTGCGATTTCATTTGAATTTAGCAATTAGTTATTTTGTGCGCGGCTGTAGAAAAAATAATATTATCGCTACTTTATACACACGAGTAGAGTTTTGTTTTTGTGAACGAGTATTACTTTTTCTTATCTATTTATTAGGATTTATTATTGTGAATAATTGAAAATGCCGTCCATTGTTTCGATTTGTGATTTCAAAAATTGCCTATAGTCTTTATAGTGTTATTATGAATTAATTTCTGATGGGCGTCATTTGATTAAAACAGACAAACTTTGCAAAAACTAGATGTTTGCATTATAAGAAGAAATATTGTTGATATGGTAGACTCATCTTTTTGTACTAAATATTTACCATTACTACCACTGCATCTTAAATGAATAGGAGATGATTGAACCGCAGAAAATAAAACCTCATCGAAGCTAAAAAATCCTAAAAAACTTAGCGATTCGAATACAAATCTGCTTGTCTTATGGTCAAAAGGGAGAAATCTAAGATTGAAAAATATTGGTAATACAATCAAATAATTCTAATAGCAAAACAGTTCGTGACTTTTGTCAAGTTTTAAATTTGACTTTTATATCAAACGTAAAAGCCAAATTTAAAACTTGACAAGTTGCAGCAACATATTAACTTTGGCTGTACCACACGTTTTAATTGCTTTACTAATCATTTTCATTTTCTAAATTTCTCACTTTCGAAACAGATTTGGTCTCGAAACCTCAAGTCACTTTTAGATTTTCCCAATTTCATTACTATCACTTAATTGGCCTTATGCCAATTGGCAAGAACCAATGAGGTCCTATCTCAGCCTATTGAATCCTCACCTATTCATTTAAGATTCATGCGGTAGGCCAATATTTAGTAAAAAACATAATATGGTTTATTTTTTATCAAGCATTTTAAGACACATTTTCAACTGATATATTTTCCTTTTTTTGGAAGGGTTACGGATACGGATAAGGAAGGCGGTGGTGAGGCATAAATATGTCAACCTCTTGTGCACTTAGGCCACTTGAGCGGGCCCATTGTGCCCCCAGAAAGGTCCTACGATGTTTATGTAGCTTAGTATGCGGCTTGGATCGCATCCCTTTATGTCGGCCATCGTTGGCCATTGCATCTTCAGGTATGTCTTTGTCTGTCGAGAGCAGGGCAGTCGCACAGAATGTATTCTGCCGTCTCGTCGTCCTCTAAACATTCTCTGCATAAGGAGTCGTCAACGGCACCTATCGTGTGCAGATGGTCATTTTTAATCTGCAATGACCGGTAAGTATTTCTGTCATTATTTTCAAGTTTTTCCTTGATAGTTTTAAAAAATATCTAGTTTTGCATTTACCAGGACCTGTTAGTGTTGCTTTGGAGTGGTGAAGCTCTTCTGCCGTTTTCCACCTATTGCTCCATTCTCGAAATGCTGTTTTTCCAATTTGTTCGCGAACAGTGTCCATTGTGAGTGGTAGTATTGGTTCTGGACCAATTGGTTTTTTACGATACGCTTTCTTGGCAAGTGTGTCTGCTCTTTCATTACCAAGGTCTCCGTTGTGCCTTTTTTTCCAGGCGATGGTTACTCTGTTTTCTCAGATATTTGGTTTAGTGATTTTATGCACTTAGTAACCATCAAGCTTCTGGTCTCTATTTTCTTGAGTGTTTGTACAACTGTCTTGCTGTTTGTGACGAACAGTATATCTGTGTGTGTGATTTGTTTCTCGGACACTTTTACAGTATCCACCGTTAAGCCATACAGTTCAGCCTGGAATATGCTGCTGAGATTACCTAGTGGTATCTGAATTTGTATGTCGAGCTCAGATATATAAACACCTGCGCCAGCTCTGAAGTTCTTTTTGTAGATGTGGATATCATAAGTTTGTGACAGACCATTTATTGAGTCTAGTTCGATTTTGAACCGTTTATCGGAAATATAATTTCTGACCACAAGGTCTGTGCTCACTCTCATAGCTGGTTGTATGTGGTATGCCTCGTTTAGGACTGTTGCGTGTCGAGGTCACCAGCTTTTCCCCCTTCACGAACCCGTGGAGTTCAAGTGTACGGCGGTTACCTGTGCTTCACTTCCCACGAAAATATCTAACGAAGACAGGTTTAAAAGTACTTCCACTGCCTTAGTGGGAGTGGTTTTCATTGGTCAAGTGATAGCTGTGCATGCTAAATTTTGGAGGCGGGATATTTTGGCTTAGGCTCTTATTTTTCCTGATCGTGGCCACCAAACTAGTGCGCCATATGCAAACATAGGCTTGATGACAGCTGTGTATATCCAGTATGTGATTTTGGGTGACACTTCCCATGTCGACCCTATCGCTCTATCGCTCTACTACACTGGTAAAAGGCTCGGATAGCTTTCTCATACTTAAGATCTAGGTCGCGCTGCCAGTTAATCTCCTTGTCTAAGATGATTCCTAGATATTTTACTTATTTTGATAGCTTGAGTTGTGCTCCTTCTTGTAAATAGCACAAGTTCTGTTTTGTTGGGATTGACCAAAAGTGAGTTTTGGTTTCACCATCTCTCTACTATTTTGAAAGCTCTGTTCATTAACTCTGACAGAACCCCTTCGAACTTGCCCAGGATTGGAAGGGTTATAAGTGGTTGAAGTTCGGAACACTTATTTAGTGACTCTTGTATATATTGCATAACGTAAGAATTCAATTCGGGTCTAAGTCACTTAGAAAACAAAATGGGCGTATGGGCGTAGTCAAAATGGACGGCTATATAAATTGGCGGGAACAAAAAGGGTGTAAGGGCAATTTGGGCGAAAATTAATAGCGCAAGTCGTAGGATTATTAATAATGTTCGTATATAATTTCCATAACTATAGCTGAACCCAAAAAACACTTCAGCTGTAATGTATAATATTTTTCTGTCGAGAAAAAAGCAGGAAACCTGTTGCTAACCCATAACCAATTCACCTCTAATTTATAGCATTTTTGTGGCATTGGGCAAAATAAAATCTGGTGCTAAACCATAACAAATCAATGAATAGTTTCGGCGGTAGGATCCTGGTGAAACATCGTTGAATAATAATACTACACTGCTTTTAGATGTTTCAAAATAATTTAATGAGATATTTTTCTCTACATATGTGTCGGCTTGATGAGGCCTTTATCAAGAGTAGTTGTATACTAAAATCTAAATTGTTATACCCTACTAAACCGCCTAACGGTATTTTGTTTTTATTGCACTGTCAATTATGCAGGTGTTTAAAGAGCAGGTCAGTTGGTCGTTCTAAAATATCCTTAGACATGAAAAGAAAAAAGCCTCCTTGATACCTTTAAAATTCTTACTGTAATTTGTAAGGCCCAATCCGTACCTAATTATGTTCTTGGATATAGATTTAGTGTCGTTTGCACCACAGAGTCCCATCCTTACTAATGAAAGTGGGCATTGATAAAAAGTTAGATTTATCATCCAAGAGCTGATCACCCTCGTCACGAGCCATGATTTCATCGGGTACCTCGTCGATTTCTTCGACTATGTCATCCTCTTCACTGTCTTCTTCCTCCACCCAAGGCAAATCTTCACCAAGATCAAGGTTTCCATCATGATACGCTTCTAATTCTTGCTCGGTGAGTCTGTTTAAATTTGTAGGCTTTACACCAGCCATTTTCTAACAGCAACTTAGATTTTCTAAAACAAAAGTAAAATAGTAACACTTGCCTAATAAAAATAAACCGGCATTACTTACCCAACAAATCAAAATCTTAACCAGTTGCAAATAACTATAGATACAATAACGCGAACACACAAATAACAAAGCAGACCGTTGTTTACGCTATAAGAATCAAAATCAATGTGAGCGGAAGAGATTCGACAGATCTAAACTCGAGAAACGACATGAATTAACATGTCTGAGAGATTTTACACGACTATGCACATTAATGACTGGGGTGTTTTTGTACCCCATCTACGTAAATGCCATGGTTTTATCATTTGATATTTTATATAACAATTAAAAAATACTTAGAAAGAGCATTTTTAAAGAATTGTCGGATATTAATACGCAGATAAAAATTATTATCACCATAACAACGTAAAAATTTCAATTTGGGGTACAAAATTACCCCACTTAGTATTATGAAGGTTAAAATATCGCAATTAAAAATTAAGTTTTTTTTCTGGAAATTGGATGACATGGTCAAGATTACCTCCCACTTGAAGAAAGTAATTCTGATATAAAATTGCTTGCTTATGTCTAGTTAGGGGTGGTCACTGACCTGAAATCGCCTGATATTTCTGAGGCGATCTAGAGCCATTCGAACATTCCTGCAAATCGTGACCTTCTAGGAACGTGTTCTTAAATTGCCATGTAAGAATTCACGAATTCACTTGAAGCAAGTGACTTCTGTTCAAACCCACTCGGGAGACGCACGGTGCAATTTTAACTCACGCTGGGGCAGTTACTGCGATCATAATATCGGACAACTGATTTTTTCACAATACTACTTTGTATGGTTGTTCTCTGCTATCTGCTATAACATCTTAGGCAAAATATCTGTAGTCATACGTTTATCTCTTTTCTTATACGCTATCCGGCGATATCGATACGTAGCGTCGAGACCAAACAAACCGCCATAGGATACGATCTTGAACACGTACGGTGTTTAAAATGATACTCGAGAAGCTTGCACAACACAAGGGAAGAGACACAACACTTGTCTGGAGGTATAGAAGCGAACAAAGAAATTTTAACCGAAAATTTGCGATCGTGTTATTTTAGGATATTGTCACATAATTCTCAGACCTTTTTTGGCGAATTACGAAAAACGTAAAGAAATAATAACAAATTTCTTTTATGTGCGTTAGAGAAATGAAGTTGAAACATTCCACTGATTTATGGCGACGTTTATAGGAAGGGTCTCTTGTTTCTTTGCTAGCGTACATCGTAAACACCTTAATTGCGCAACTTAAAGAAAAGGTCACAAAACTTGCCCGGAGATAGAGAAGCATAATATATAGCATTATTTTAATACATCATCGCGAGCTAATTTTAGATTAGAAACACGTTTTCCTTTCAAAAATGGATTACTGCATAAAACATTAGGATTTTGCTATACGAATAATGCAAGATAAAGTGTGTTGAGGGTTTTAACCCTACATTGCCAACATATAGCCCGGCAGTCACTGGGGTGAACCCAAAAATTTGGGATAATTTTTTTTTAACGGATTTGTCAACTACAAATTCAAATTCAAATTCAAATTCAAATTTTTATTCAAAAACGGGATACAACATGGTAGTATAATAGTATATATAGTGTGCACTATGGATACAATCTGTGCGTGCACACTTAAAGTAGGTATATAAAAATATAGACAGAAAATGGTATTAAAGAAAGAAAAAGTGCATATACCTAAGTAAGAACAATTTAAAGTAAGAATATCAAGTTACAAGTTATATCTATACTAAACCTAAATTATATATATCTTTTAACAGTTTGTGTTTAGATATATTATTATTGTTACATATTCTTAATTTTGGTTAGGAACGAGTAGCAAGTAAATAAAAAATGAATATAATGTGTAAAACCAAAGTTATTTAGAAAACCAATTTATATTATTAACGATCAACCATGTGTTAATTATGCTCTTTATTTTATTATAACTTTTATTTCTCATGTCATTTGGTAGCATATTAAATATTTTAGGTATTACATAGAATAGGCTTTTCTTACATTTTACGAGTTTAGGATTTGGAGTAACAGCAAGTCCCCTACGGTTTGCCCTAGTGTTAACATTGTGAGTAGGAAAAGTTAAGATGGATTTATTTCTTGACATATATCTTATTACAGATTTAATAAAAGGCTTTCTTAAAATAATTTTTAATAGATATTTCTGGGTAACATTCAAGGGTTCCATATTCGATTTATCTGCCGCTCCCCACACCGTGATGCAGTAATTTAATATTGATTCAACTAGAGATAGATAGATTTGCTTTAAGATTGAATAGCTCATGAATTGCCTTAGCTGGTAGAACTTATGTATTAGCTTTCTAAGTTTAGTTGACACGTATTGTATGTGTGAGCACCAGTTTAAGTTTGAATCAATCAAAACTCCAAGATATTTTATTTCATTTGCTTTTGTAATTTTTAAATTACAGTTACATTGAGCATGGTCTAAACAATGATGATCATGGACAGTTAGATCCGTTAGGGAACTAGACTTGAACTTTGTTGCTGAAAAACATACGAAGTTGGACTTGCTCGCATTTATAGTTAAGTAATTAAGGTCAAACCAGGTCTTTATAATACTTATGGCAATTTCACCTTTTTGTTTTATATTTTCCCAATTGTCTCCTTTAATAAGTATAGCTGTGTCATCTGCAAAGCAAATCACCTCTCCTTGTTCCCCAGTCAGCAAATCCAGTAGTTCGTTGACATATGTAAGAAATAATATGGGCCCCAACACCGTACCCTGTGGCACACCGAACTCCACCAGACAAGGTTCACTTAAGGTATCATTAAGCTTAACCCTTTGGGTCCTGTTGCTTAGATAAGACTGGAACAGGTTGTAGGCAATGCCGCGAATTCCTAGTTTCATCAATTTGTCAAGTAGAATTCGGTGTGTCACAGTGTCAAATGCTTTACTTAGGTCGAGGAATATGCCCATACACAGATCTCCCTCCCTTAAGGTTTTGTTAACAAATTCTGTAAGTGAGATTACTGCATCTTCAGTACTGCAGTTTTCTTTAAATCCATATTGCTGCTTCGAAATTATTTTATTTTTTTGAAGAAACTCATTAAGCCTTAATTTAATGCATTTTTCAATTAATTTGGAGAGATTGCTGGTAAGTGCTATAGGCCGATAATTAATAGGAAGTTTTTTATCTCCAGATTTATAAATAGGCGAAATAATCGCGTCTTTTAAGCAAAGTGGAAATACACCTGTTTCAAAAATAAGGTTTATTAAGTATTTTATTGGCTTAATCAGATATAAATGATTATATTTAAGTGTAAGTACAGTGATTTCGTCGACACCAGGGGCAGAATTATTTTTCAGATATTTTAATTGGTCTATTATTTCATTTTCGGTTATAGGTCTAAGGAACATAGAATTTGGAATTGATCTGCAATTTGTTTTGGGTTCAATAATATTTGGTTGAAATATTTTATTGGCTAGTTGTTTACCTACTTTACAAAAGTAACTATTAAGTGACGTTGCCATCTCCATTTCAGAATTTACTTCTTTTCCGTTTTCATTAATTATTGAGTTGATGCAAGTTTTTCCTTTTTCTTTTTCGTTAGTTGCCTGGTTGATAATTTTCCATGTTTGTTTAGGGTCGGACTTATGTTTTTCAAGTTCATTAGAGTAGTAGTTATTTTTCGTTATTTTTATTAAGGTGCTTAATTGATCACGATAGGTTTTAAAGTTAAGTAAGTTAACTGCAGATGGAGAAACAACACTAATTTTTTTAAGTTTGTCTCTTTGTCTTATTGAAGCTACTAGACCCTGAGTTATCCATGGTTTTATTTTACGCAACTTACTTTTTATTTGTTTTGTATCAGTAGCATCAATTACGTGTTTTTTAATAGTGTTAACGAAGAGTTCAGAACATATATTAACGTCACGTGTTTTATATAGGTCTTCCCATCGTTCCTTTTTAAAATTATTTGATAATTTTTCATAATTGATAACCTTTTTAATTTTCGTTTTATTATTTAAAATGTCTTTTTCAGGTAGATGAATGTTTAACACTATAGGATAGTGATCAGATATAGCACTATATATTATTTTAGCTTGCAAATCAGAACAATTATTTAAACTCCTGACAAAAAAATGGTCAAGACACGAGTGTTGTTGGCCATCTTTTACCCTTGTTGGCTTATCTATATGACTACTTAGACCATGCGTTTGTAAGATATTCAAATATTCAACAACTTCTTTATCTGGCTTTAATAGATTCAAATTAATGTCACCCACAAATATTTCTATATTCAATTTTTTACTTAATTTTAAAGAATATAGTTCATTTAATTCCTGTAAAAAATCATTTTTGTTTAGTGATGGTAGCCTATATATACCCGTTATACCCATGTCAAACCCATTTTTATTTATAACCGCCCTAACAAACTTGCTGTTGCCAACCCTTAATATTTCGCATTCTCTCACACACTCCGTCCTAACATATAAAATGTATCCATCACACTTGGTAACTTGACTATTGTTATAAAAAGAATCATAACCAGGTATTTGAAAATTATTTTCATTATGAATTATATGTGTTTCTGAGATCGCAATTACGTCAAATTTAACATTACTAGAGCTCAGATATGTTAAGAGAATGTTAAAATTTTTTCTAATACTACAGATATTAATATGTATAATATTAAGATCGTGTGCCACTGCAGTTAAGTTAGATATATCATTACAATATTTACAATTAGCCGTTAGATAGTTATCTAACAAGATATTTTGATTAGCCATTTTACATAAAAAAAAAATACATATATCTCAATTAATTATAATAAAAATAAATTTAGGTTTTATTCTAATAATTTATTTATAAAATCTTCCGAAATAATTAATATGGCTCTATCACCTTCTTCTTTTCGCGCCAGTATTTTACCATTTTTATGCCATACATATTTAAACCCTTTCTCCCTTAATCTTTTAGCCGATTTAAAGAGTACGTATACATCTTTGGTAAGCTCCTCATTTATAAAGATCGGAGTGTCCGCTGTGCCAAGTCCACATGATTTTAACGTAATTTTTCCCATCTGAGAACGAGCTGTGAGAATACGATTCTTAAGTTCCAGGCTACTTACAGAAACCGACAAAGAAACCCCATTTTTAGCGGTGTAGTGCTGGATCTGACCAAAATCTGCAGCAGTAGAGGGGACCTTTAACGCTAAACATAACTTGACCAGATCGTCCGGCATTGATTCCGCCTTATTTCCGGAAGTAAGAGGCAGTCCCGAGATACAGAGATTTTGCTTAACCTTTTGGACACTCTCTGTCCTAATAGTCTTTTCTAGAGCTTCAATTCTACATCTCAGAACATGGTTGTCCTTGGAGAGTTCAGAGAACATCTCCGCCATAATCTTATTTCTCTCCCTTTCCTCTTCAACTTTTGATATCCGAGTGATGACAAAGTGGCATCTTTGGAGAATTTAAGATACAGGGTGATTCATTATCGATTATGTGAAATTATAATTATTTTTAAATTATATGTGTTTTTAAAGTAAAAAGATGAGTATTTGGCTTCGATGTTATTAATAATGTAGGTTTTCGACAACGACACATCTTGTATACAGTGTGTTTTAAAAAAGTTATATATTTTCACGTAAATTGAAAGTGAAGCCAAAATTAATAATATTTGAAAGTACTTCTACATTTTGTATATTTTTTAGGTAACAGGTAACACAACAAAAACATCCTTTAATATACAATCATCCTTTATTATCCTTTATTATACAGGGTGTTTCAACAAACACATTACTTCCGTAGAAAAAATTATGATTTTAAACACGCGTATCATAAAACATTAAGCTATTTTTTATATGGGCAAAGTAAGTGGGATATAAAGGTTTACCAGTCGTTATCAAATTCAGAATCAGCTTCTTTATCGGAAACTGCTTCATTTTCATCCTCATCATCACTAGCCGCTACAGCGGGGGTGAGTTCGTTGCAACAATGTTCGTTCCCGTGGCACGTGCAAAACATTGTGCAAGGCAATCTAGCACTTCTACACCCACATTTTTTGTGCTACACGGATTGGTACTTGAACAGGAGCATCGAATCAGTTGTAATAGATCAGAAGGTGCCACCTCGACCTTTTCTAGTAAGGTGACTGGTAACAAACGCTTACCGTTGGCATCTTTGAAATATCCATAGTCCGTTGGTTGTAGGTTTGGAGGATTTGGCTTTAAAGCATTGTGCCATATACAAGTCTGTAGGTGCCCTCGTTTTACACTTTCAATGAATGCATCGTTTGTTGGCGGAAGCGAGCGTAAAAGGGACAATTGTGACCTCAGCATGCAGGTCTTTCTGCCCAAAGTCGTACACGAGCCTCGGATGTGGAATCACAAGATGCTTTTCCATAACATGCTGTTATAAATTTAGCAGCCTTACTTGCGATGTCATAAATTTTTTTGTTTTCTTGGCCCATGTAATACAAAGAGTATCCTTTTTTAGAGTTTTAATAACTTTGGCTTTTCCTATTCCATAATACATTGCAGTGGTGTCACAACCGCTAATTGCATGAGCTACCAAAACATCTGGTATTATGTCCTGATGAGCAAAGAGCGACACTTTTATATCTATTACCACACGACCAGCAACTACTGACTACATGAAAACGTGATTGGAAATTTGAGTTAAATTACAGAAATACAATAGTATCAAAAAAACATTTGTATCAGCTTGTTTATTAGCTTTGGCTACACTAATTGCTTGTTGTACAATTATTGCATCAGCTTCCTCGTGCATCGTCTCTAGGTCTTTTCGTCGAGATTCTTTACCATTATACAGTTCGTAAGGTTCACCTTCTTCACTAGTTATAACTACTTTATGCTGAACATTATGTTTTATAATGTAGGCCTGGTCTTCTAGAAATCTGTGACAAATAAGATTTATCAGTTGTCTGTTGTTGTTGGCTTCAGTTAGTATGATCTTACGCGGAGGTAAAAGCGTTAAATTAGATAACTGATAACTCCTGCTTGCGGTTTTACCTCTTTCAGAGCGAGTGCAGTCTTTGGTACTGTATTCTGCATAACGGTCAAATACAAGGTGGATATTCCCGCGTTTTAAATGGCTTCCAACACCGCTTTTAATTTCATTAAAATAGTCCTGTACAGATCCTTTTTCAGGCCAGTGAACGCACCACATTAGCGCAGAACCATCAATTATTATGGTTGTATCTGAGTTAACCGTCCTCTGAGAAACTGTCACCTGCAAAGCTTTTTTCATATTGGATTTGGACATACATATCCTCATTTCACCTGAATCTGTAAACATAGATGTTGGGACAGGCGACAACTCATGTGATAACACTCGCTCAATATCTACCTCCCTTGAGCTTGCTTGCACGCCTATTACTCTGGAATAAATAATGTTTGTATCAAACACCTTGACACCATTCAAGGTTACATGTTTTTTTACTACTGACATGTTAACTGTAAGTTTGGCCAAAGAAGCATGAAAACTTGATGACCATGAAGCCTCAAAGGTTTTCATTTGATTTGTCCCAATTGAGACAGCATCGTATACATTAACATTTGGTGGTATTATGTGACCTGAAACTATGTTAATAAGTTGATCTGGATGGGAGCTTGGTTTCATGGGGTCAATAAAAAGTTTCAAATTACTTCTTATATGCTGTCTGCCTTTAGAATCCGCCGCGATTCTAGATGTCATTTCTTCCTTATGTGTGTTTTGAATTATGTCTTTGTCTTTTCCGTATAATTTTTCTATATCTGCTTCTATCTGACTACATATATGCAAACTAAGGGTCCATGTTTAAAATTTCTGGTTTCAAAGTAATTCCAACAATCCCGCCTCTAGTGTGGCCGTACCTCATAAACGTAGTTTCAATAAACATGTCACTTCATATTCCATTCTACAGCCCTGAATTTGATGCATAACATAAGTGTGTTAGTATTTCTTGTGGCAGTTTTTGCATCTCTCTAAGGTATACTAAGCCGTAACGTGCATAATTAAAATGTGCCGCGCAAAAAAATACGGCAACATTTGTTTAACTACTTCAATATGTAATATCCACTCACCCTCTCTTTCTGCTCGTACGTACATCATCATTAACAGGACAGGCTTAATCAAGCAATCAACCCATCAAAGTTTCGAGGTTTTACTTTTAAGAGATAACTTATCGAGTATAGAAATAAGATGATCTTAGTTCCTTATTGTGAGTGATTCAAAAACTCTTCGAAGTAGTTCTTCAACAACTAAGCGCAATGCCCTAACATTTTAAGGAAACTTTTTGCCGGACAACATTTTTTTCACACCACCAAATACATTTTCCATTATCTCCTCGAGGCCACTGTTCGCCATTAGTGTCCCTTCAGATCTATCAAAACTCATGAGAAGGTGCAGGCCGCCGAGACGTAGTACAACATTTTGAAACTTTTCTGGGTAAACCGACATTATATGCAAAGCGACTCTATACAGTTGCTGGTCACAGGTGAATACAGTTATTTCCTGTCCAGCTTCTTTTGTAATAAGTTGTGCTTGAACTAAAGCAGTCATCAGCAGAACTCATGTCAATCAGATGTTTATAAGCTGTTGAAGTTGCAGGCTTAAAGGGCTTATGACTATTACGGTATTATATCCATTAAATTTTGGACATTTATATTGAAAGAGAACATCATTTATAAAATCTAAGTCAATTTCCTTAGCTTTCTGACTAGATAATATTTCACGACATAAAACTCTTAATGGCAAAACTGATTTTTGACAAAATGTTAGGCATTTTTGGCTTTGCAGGAGCATATTATCTTACTACATCAGTCTCATAATCAAGTTTGCTAGTTAAATCATTCCTTTTAATACGTTTAATTTGTGTCATGTCGGTACGCGGTACATTTAACACTTCTACTGATTTAGTTTGAGGAACGAGTACGGCCAGTGAATGAGTAATGTTTTTCCCATTTTGTGATAAGATTTCTGTGTCAAATTATCAACAATAACCTGAGTTAAAGTAGTATCACTCTGTTTAGAAATTTCAGCCAAGCTTGAGTTTTTAACCACTTCAGTAGCAGCCGACTTTTTGAACCTTAAGAGCTCATCATAAGTACAAGATATCTGAAATTGGTTTAATATGTATACTAATTCTTTGGAAGGGCGAAATTTAACTTCAATCCCAACCTGAAGATCCGTAAATGTGTTAGATAAGGTAGACGACACAATACTTCCGATTAATAAGGTTGGTGGAGTTTTGTCAAGTTTGGGTGATAAGTTTGCGCAAAGCTGTAACAAGGCCTTACTGCACTCTGTTGACACTGATTCGTCGCTTATACGTACACTATATTTTTCTTTATTTTTTGTTTACTGCAGCAACCTCAAGTTTAATTTGTTTGGCAATTTTACTAACGGTAAAGTCTTTACGAAGTCAATTGAAAAAGTTGGGACTCTTAAGAATTTCTAATTATACTTTGTGTAGGCGCTCGCCGACAACCTGAGAATAGACGTGCCGACATGAAATTAAGAGTCCCAACTTTTTCAATCGACTTCGTAAAGACGTTAGTCTCAATGTCGTCGGCGTCATCGCTATCATGGCCTAATCTTAAAATTGACGAGGCTTTGTTAGGAAATGTTATGATATGCGCATATCCTGGAGCAGAAAGTATTACTCTTCTTCTTCTTCTTCTTCCTCGTACGTTAGGACTCAGAGTCCTGTGTTTTTCTTCAACATCCTAGTCCTGGGATGTTGATGTCCGTACCATCGCTTTGGTGGTCTTCCTGGGAGTCTGGAGCTGTTAGGTTTTCGGTCTTTGGCAATTTTTGCCATTCGGTCGTCGGCCATTCTCTCTACATGGTCTCTCCACGCTCTTCTCCTTGCTCTGGTCCATATTACAACATCCGAAACCTTACAGGTATCTCTAATTTCCTCACTCCTTTTCATATCGTATAGTGTGTGTCCTGTTATGGATCTTAGGATTTCTGTTGTTCTTAGCAAGCGTTTGGTTGTTGTGTTTTCCGCTCTTGCTTCTGCGGCGTATGTCATCACTGGTCTCACGCACGTTTTGTAGATTCTGACTTTGCTCCCTATACTCATGTGCTTGTTTCTCCAGATGATGTCTCGTAAGTACCCCGATATTAGAGCGGCTTTTGATGTTTGATTTCTTACTTCCTCCTTTAGATTCCTGTTACTCGTGATGTTAGCTCCAAGATATTTAAAGGTCATCACCTGTTCTACACTTTGATTGTAAACGGCGAGTTTGCATCTTCAAGGCTCTCTGGATATAGTGAGTGATTGTGTTTTCCGGGTAGATATTTCCATTTTATATTTATTTGTAGTTTGTTCGAACTTGTATAAGAGTCTTTGTAGGTTGTCTTCATCCTCGGAGACTATCACTGCATCATCAGCGTAGCACATTATTTTTATTTCTGCCTTTCCTATTCGATATCCCCTTTCATTTTGTTTTGTTTTTGTAATGATTTCATCCATGATGATGTTAGACAATATAGAGCTTAGGCTGTCTCCTTGTCTAATTCCTGTGTTGACGGGTATTCTCCTTGTTGTTCTATTTTCTGCTTTTACGAGTGTGTGATTGCCGGTGTTCAGTTCTCTGATGATGGACACAATATTCTAATGAACTTTCCTTACTTCTAGGAGTTTTATGACGTCTGTCAGTCTTACTTTGTCAAATGCTAAGATCTATGAAACACATGAACGCCGGTTTGTTGAATTCAATAGCTTTTTCGGCTATTTGGCGGAGTATGAATATGACATCTATAGTGGATCTATTGTGCCTAAAACCTTGTTGCTCCTCATATATTCCCGTGCTAGTCACTTCTTCTGTCAATATTTTTGTCAACAGCTTCGAAACTGTGCTTAGAAGGGTGATTCCTCTATAGTTTTTGGGGTCTGTTTTCTCTCCTTTATTGAAGAATGGGATTGTTATGCTGTCCTTCCATTCTGAAGGTACTTTGTGTAGAGACAATAGTTTATTGTAAAAATCCTTTAATTCTCCCATGAGTGCATCCCCCCCATACTTGATCATTTCGTTTGTTATCTCGTCTATACCGGGTGATTTTCTGTTTTTTAGAGCGGTTGCCGTTTGTTCGCTTTTCTCTATCGGTATCTGCCAAGTTGGTGGTGTTTCTTCATTTGTGGGTGTCTCCTTGGTCTCTTTGTTTTCCTCTTTATTACTGTAGAGTTGCTCAAAGTGTTTTTTCCAGTCTTCAATAGTGATCTTTGAAATTTGGATATATTCGTTAACTGGTCTTTTTCTGTTTCTCAGCATATTCCAAATTTTTTCTGCCCTCCATATAGGTCGTGTTCCATATCGGCAGAGAATTTTTCCCAATGCTGTCGTTTAATTGACTAGATTTCTGCATTGACCCGGTTTCTGACCGCCTTATATACCTCGTACGTAATTGTGTTCGATCGGTATTGCAGGTAGGCTTTTCGTATTTCAGCTGCTAAGTCCTTTACCTCTTGTTTAAACTAAGGTTTAGTGTCTCGTTTTCCGGTTCTGGTTTTATTTCTTCTTCCAAGTGCTTCTTCGGCTGCATTTAGTATATTTGTGCGTAATTTATTCCATGTCATTTCCACTTCGTCATCATTTTTTATCCCATTATTTGCAATCTTCTGTTTCAGCCCTTGTTGGTATAGATGATTCGTAGAATAATTTGCTAGTGCCTCCATATTGAGTTCACTGGTTGTTTCGTTCTGTTTTTTCTTTATTTGGTATGTCGTGACTCTTATTTTTGCCATTATGAGATTGTGATTAGTAACAGCATTTGCGGAACTTAAATCTCTTACGTCCAGCACTTGGGAGGGGTGAATGTTTCTGTTTGTTATTATATAATCTATTATGGAATTTTGTCCTCGTGTGTTTTCAAATGTAAATTTATGTTGCGGTTTATGTTGAAAGAATGTGTTGTTAATTCGTAGTTCGTTAAGGGCGCATATCTGTATAAGTTGATCACCGCTGTCGTTGATTGTTTCTTCATTAAATCGGTTTTTGATCCCCACTATTGTTTCATTGCCAATCCTTGCATTAAGATCTCCCAGGATCAATACTTTATCTTGCCTTGGGATACCGTCGAGGGTTCTCTGCAGGTTTTGGTAAAATGTGTCTATTTATACCCGGGGTTTGTTTGTGTCAGGCGCGTAAACACTGATTATATGACTTGTTTTGATCTTCTGAAATTTAACTGTTAGTTGCAGCAGTCTGTCGTTGACGTAGTTTATGCCGCTTATGTTGTTTTCCCACTTTCCATTTATCAATATGCCTACTCCCGACGTTGCTCTTTCATTCTTTTGTCTTCCGCTGTATGTGAGAATGTAGTTTCCATACCTGGTGCTGCCCTTGCCTTTCTTTTTCGTTTCTGCTATAGCACAGATATCGATTCCTTTATTTTCCACTTCCATTATTATTTCTTGATCTTTATTGTTGAAAGAGGTTACATTCCTTGTCGCCACTCTAAGGAGTTTGAGTTTTCTTATTCGTATTCGTCTATTCCTTGTTCTCGCCGTGTCGTCATCGAAATAATCAGTCCTATCCGAGGCTAAGTCGTTGGTTCTATGAGCATAACAGTTCTTTTGACCATGGGTAGGTTGCTGGCCTCTCCCATGAACCCTCCTTCTTTATCCGGGCTTGGGACCGGCAACGTCAACAGTTGAATTACTCAATTCACCCAACCGCTAACGCAGGCAACTTAGAACAAGATCTTCAAATTGATTCTAAAGTGCTTTAATTAAAGTGCTTCTCGTATGAATATGTCCTCCATGTTGTGAATAAATATTGTTTATATGAACTAAATTCCAAATTTTTTTCTTTATCTACCAACAGTTCTTTCACGGTTTCATTATACGGAATATCTTCTTCGTCGTTATTCTGGTCTGATCGTCGTTTGGCTAATAAAACAGCTTTTTTGCTCATAAATTTGTTACGACAATCCAGATGGTATCTGGCGTCTACTGCATGTAAGTGCGCTACACAGTCCCCTAATCTTAATCTAACTTCAAACGCCCAGGTATCATTTCTCTCTACACAGGTTTCTAAAATCGCTTCTTTCATTGCCATTTTTTAGAGTTGCCTTCTAAAGCGCGGAACTAGAAGGCCGCTCTCCATTGATTTGGGTGCTTTTCATCTTGTAGTAGTTCATCTTTTTGTGTTCTTTGAAGTTAAAGATTGGTACTTCTGAACGCCGCTGCCTTTTCTTACTTGAAGTTCCAGTGTTGCTAATAGCATTCTCCGGGGATAAGGTCCTTTTCACATGTGTTTTGGATGTGTACGTCGATATGCAACCTCTGTGGCATAGTATGCAGTGATTTTCTCTTCCAATTCTTCACATTTGCCATCTTGATACACTTTGCTACACTTTATAATAGTTTTTATGCGTTGCGCACCAGCAACAGAAAGTTTTTCACTTTTTTTCTGAGAGGAAAACACTCAAAAAAAACTTTTCACTCATATTTTTAAATATATTACTCTGTCTAAAGTCAAATTTTAATTTAAAAAATAGTATATTATTTTATATGGAGGAAAAGTGATACTTTTCATGGCGCGCTCGTGATTAACAGCCGAACGGAGTGAGGCTGGTAATAGAGAGCAAGCCATGAAAAGTAACTTTTCTTCCAAATAAAATATGCTGTTTTTTCTTCAAATGTCGACAAATTAATGAAAAAACATCTCTTTTTAATAGTAATAATAATAATTATTATTAAAGATAAGTGGGATCGCAAGGCGGCTTAGACCGGTGTCGGTGAATAGGCACAGGTTGTTGCTATAGTAATGTAACATAAAGCTGTCAGTGGACACTGTCAACAATAATTATTTTTTTAAAATTGCGTCTCCGATTGCGTTTTAATTTCCTTATTGATAAGCAGTTATTGGGTAAGTTCGATTAAATAATAACCAATTTGTTCCTAAATTAGTGATTTTTAGAAATGCAGTGCACAAATTGAGTGATAAATACAAATTTGCTATGCTGCTGTGACAACACTTTTACCTCCGCCGGCGGAAAAGTGAAAAGTAAAGCTCCGGCGGAGGAAAAACGAAACTTCACGGCCGCCTACACAGTCGAGTAATGGCGGATTTACTGACGTTTGAAGAAAAAAATATTTAAACCAGCAATACTATGAGGAAAAATTCGGAGAAATTGTACTGAAAATTCAATTTACTACCTTTGCAGGAATATATAGAATTTACTCCGGGAATTCCCCAAAATAATACTGTTCAATTTGAATGGAAATACGTAAAAATAATGTGCGTGACCGCTAAACGATGAAATAATTACGTTCTCTGTAAATTTGGACTAAACCTCTTTCAAATTACATGAATTTGACTAATGAGAGACGCAATTATTCACCAATAAGTCGATATCCTAACTCAACGGTCACGACACAAATTAAGATTATTGAAGATGTAAGTTAAATAAAAATGTAATATAAGAATGCTAAATTCTTGTTTAAGTCGAATAAGACTAAACAAATCATGAACAAATATTAATTATGTATTTAAAAATGAAAGAATTAGAGAAATATACTGCAAGATGAATAAAATAGTTCAAGATTAAAAACTAGCACGCACCCGTCAGGCGTCGCGTCGCCACAAAGATAAAACGACCTCGCTTTCAAAATTTTAAGACGTTCGACAAATTATGCTTTCCGATGTTTTAATTGGATAATTCATATCATGTGACCACCACTATAGGTCACGCAGCGTCAAGCCAAAGGAATACCCAATATATATTAAATATATATCTGTAGCAAATTAAATTCATAAATTGTAGGTATAAAATAGCGTACTGCGTTCCCAAATTCTCTTCACATCTTAATCAGCTGAAGGTGGTTCAGAATCGTATTGTAAGGATAATGTTACATAAACCCAGATTATATCATTCCAATCAACTTTATTCCCTAGAAATCAATAATATAAAGTTTTTATATATCCTTGCAGTATGTGGGTTTGTACATGCTGATGAAAACCTAAAATCAAATTGTGTATCACATGACCACGTAACACGAGCAAACACTGGACATAATTTAAACATCACACAATTCAAATGTGACCTAAATTTGCGTTTTATGACCTATCTTGCCCCTAAGTTTTATAATTTAATACCTATCAGCATTAGGAACATAAAGAAAAATAAAACATTCAATTATTTATTTAAAGAGTCCTTTTGGGAAAATCAAGAAATGTTTATGCACATATTTTAGTGCATATCTTAGTTTATAAAATATTCTTGTTTTTTTTTAATGTGAAACCTACATGATGGTTACATTTTTGTGATTTTTGGAATTACCTATAATTTATTTATTTAGTAATAATAGCTGAATAAAAATAAAAATATTTGTATATTAAAGTGCATACAGGTTTCTCAAACCTAGGCGCCTAATTAGAAGTATATTTTTAATGCTTTTATTGTATTCTTTTTTCGATATTATAATAATATACCCAGATAATAAACATGGCAGCGAACAGGGGTATTGCTCTCTCAAACAACAACAAAATTTTGTAAAAAGGGCTTTCTGTTTTCTCCCCACCCCTAAGTCGACCAGTAAACGTACTGTTACACAAGGATCTACGTGCACCCAGTAATGATTCGTATTTAAAGATCCTTTACAGGCGTAGCCGACTATATCAAAATCGGCCTCTCCTATCGTATTACAATATGTCTTCGTGATGCAATCAATTTGTCGCAAGAGCTCTCGTGATGTAGAGGTTTAGATAGTTGGGTCTCACCTGGACGGCACGGGTTCGAACCCCGTTGCTTTTTTTTAAGATTATGTTTCTAAACAGTTTTTTTTTCTTGATTTTGGGTATGTCTTAGGTTAGATTGGGTTAGCACCTGGTTAGTTTCCTTTTCTTGAGCCCCCGTAGCGAGCGAAGCGTCATGCGGATCGCCCAATAGGAGAGGCCGATTTTGATATAGTCGGCTACGCCTGTAAAGGATCTTAAAACGCTAATGATTCGCGCCTTCGTATTGGTCTAAGTAAACGAGAGGGAGTGACGGCTGAATTATACGAATCGCGATAGAGGCTTCTGGACACATCGATTCAATATCGATTGAAAAGCTGAGATCCACGCTAATATCTTACTAGTGTTTACTGATGAAAGTTACGTTCAAATACAACATGTATCGGGAACTTTCCATGAATCCTCGTTAGGTGTACGGTTCGGGGTTATTCCCATAGTGTTTTCTTTTAGTAAGTGAACGCAAGAATTTTTTCTTTTGGATTTTGCGCGTGTCTTGCGTTAATTTGGGATAGTTTTTGTTGGTTACTGCCAATGCATTGAGGACACATTCTTAAATAATACAAAAGCAGATAAAAAATCAGGAGAGCTCTTGACAAGATTATATCCGATGCAAACATAGAACATAACCGCATAAAGCAAACACAACAAATCTGTCATGCCATCAGCTGTAACCTTGGTTGACTTGGCTCACACTACCTACTCAAGCGCGAATCATTCCAATCGATTTGAACGGAGTGCACGTAGACACTAGCGTCCTCGGACACCGCACCGGTCTGTTTTGAACTTGTGTTCCCAATAAATTAGTGGCTATTGCTAATTATTTTTTCTATATATTATTTGTTGTAATATTGATGTGGAGGGGTTATCGAGACCATTATCATACCTGGATGCAACTTTTTAGCGAGTTTTCTTAAAGGGGCTGCATCAAGGGAGGGCGAGAATTTATGAGTACTGTTAACTTCACTCATGGCCCCCGTTCGCCTCGCTCGCTCCGAGGGAGCAATCAAATAAAAATGACCTAAACTAACAAAAATGTATAAAGAAAAAACGACCTTAAAAAAGAAAAAATACATGTCTTGCTAGCGACGGGAATCGAACCCGAGTCGCCCATATTACAAGCACATGGTATAGCCACTGCACTACTGGACCTGTTGAAAGTAATTCACTGGACCGTAAAGAGATGGGTAATTCTGCCGATTCATGAAAAGCCATAAATTGTCGGAATCTTCCACTTCCGGAACTGTATCTTATGTGAGTAGTAGGTGTAAATAGTGTAAAAGGCATAATCGTGGAGAACTATGATTCGTGTAGCGAGACTAGAGAGAATAGGCTGAATACAGCCAAAGAAAGTAGTGATATTTTAGAAGTTTGTATTATAGACAATGGTAAAAGCACGGTATAAATAAATATGCGGTAGGTTCACCGGAGATAAATTTCGCCGCCAGCGTTTGGCGTCGGATCGAATCCGGATCAATCTGGTTCGAGGCTCGCGGTGGCACGGCTACGTCAATTGGGTCAAAAATGCAAGATTTACGAAAAGTATGGTCTTACTTTTGATCCACGACATATTTTCGTTGATTTGGAAAAGGCCATCCACATAGCATTAAGGTGGGTTTGGCCAGATGTAAAAGGAAGCGGTTGCCGATTCCATTTACATCATGCATGGTATCGAAAGATTAAGTCAATCGGATTAAGTTCTGATTATGAATCAAAGACCGAAATAGGAATCTGGCTCAAAAACACTCTCGGACTGACTTATTTGAATCCAAATGAAGTGGAGGACTGTTTCGTCTTCGAT
>MU192109.1:0-28386 GCA_016904865.1 Pissodes strobi
ATTTTTTTGTAATGCCTGAGATATTTGCCTTAAAGATTCTAACAAATTAATTGGTGATATAAATGAACTATGCAATATATTTAGGCGTGCAAAAGTTATAGCATTAATCAAATCATTTAAAGTATTGTCAATAAATGAGTAACTTTCCATTAATGATTCGCATATGCTAAGTGTTGCTATTTGAGCTGAATAGAACTTAATTTGATCAGAGATGTCCATGATTGATTCATGAATTTCGGCAATGTCTTTATTAAAAGTTTCTTCATCAATTTGAAGTTTTTGTATAGTAGAGTTAAAGTTTTTAATTACCGATGTTGTTACTGAGATTTGATTTTTTTAATAAGTTCTCTATACGATACTCACCATGAGTTATTTTTCAATACATTCATTGAAATATTCACCATCTGATGCGTCTAAGTTTCCTGTAATAAATTTCCAAATTGTTCCGGCTTCCTTTATAAGTCCGCGTTTTTGTCTAAAAATATATTTCTTTGTATCGGCCATTATTTCAGCGTATTTTCTATTTACAGAGTCCGATATTTGATTTAATAAACTTACGTGCGTCTGCACTTCAGTTTTGAAGGATTTCATACGGAATCATAGGAATCTAATAGATGTGACAAAATTTTATCATCATTTTCCATTGTATTTTTTATTAATTCAAGGTCTCTGTAGACCAGAAGGGTTCATTAAATTTGTTTTGAGTTTTATCTTTAATCTGAGATTCTTTGACATATACTTTGTCACCTATTTTATACTCAGGTATATTATGAGAAATATTTTGATCAAAGCGTTCTTTGGCTTTTTGTTTTTGATGCTCTGTTTTAGCACGGGCAATTTTAAAATAATATTGCATTCGATTATTTAAATCTTTAATATACTTGGATAAAAGATTCTTTTCATTATACAGGGTTTCAGGAGGTCTAGAGGACGTGTGTCCAAAATTTAATTCGAAGGGTGTAAAACCATGTGTTTTATTTTTTGTATTATTATAACATGGAAGAACATGGAAGGGATGTTCATCTGGATTGTCTGATTGATTTGCTCTTATCATTTCACTTAAGGTCGCGTGAAAACGTTCTATCGATCCGTTATATTGCGGATGACGTACACTAGAAAATGTTAACTTTATTTCATAAAGTTCACAAAGATCTTTGATAAGGGCGTTGTCAAATTCACGGCCATAGTCACAATGGATTCGTAATGGAGTTCCATAATGTTGGAAAAATAAAATAAGCGTATTTACAACTGATTTCGCTGTTTTATCGCTTAATGCATAAGCTTAAGAAACTTTGTAAGTTAATGCGTAATTCTTTATTGGATATTCAAAAATGTCGATATTAATTCGTTCGAAAGGTGTCCTTGGTGTTTCAGTAATAACCAGAAGATTACTCAATTTTTACGACAAATTTTTACTTTTTGACAAGTTTCGCAATTTTTAATGAAAGTTTCTACGTCTTTTATTATACCTTGCCAGTTATATTTTTCTTTTATTCTTCTTACAGTCTCATTAATACCACGATGTAAATTAGTTTTTCCACGATGATAGTTATCTCAGATTTGTGGTATTTCGTCTTGATCAGGGGTTCTTATTATGTTTTGGGATATAGCTAACTTAATGTCTTTGTATGCAAAAACATATGAGAATATTTCAAGAATCGGTAGTTCTATATTATTTTCCACATGATAGGTTTGGTTAAATCAAATTCATTTTGACATTTGTAAATAATATAAAACAAATGTTTTACGATTGTTTCTGGGCCAAACGGAAGAGGGAAAATAAAATATTTACGATTTTTGACTGTTTTACTATTTACAATATTGACTTGATTTAATTCAAAGTTGACATTTTTTTCAAAAATATTATCTATGATTTTATGATGAAGTTCCTCTATTTTATTTTGTCTAAAGAATGTTATTATTTGTTTGTGAAATTTGTCCAATAATTGGTTTTTAAAAATATCTATTTTTGAATAGTCAATTACGGACCTGGTTTGATATATGTTTACAAACCTATTGTATTCCTCGGTTAAAGTTTCGTCATCTATTTCGTTATCACTAGCTTCGCTAACTGATTCTGTTTCGGTTGATTAATTCGAGGTGAAAACTGATACCTTATTGTGAAAATTTGCGCACTCTTTAAAATGATTAACTTTTGTCCTAGACAATGCATCTGCATTTTTATTTATCTTGCTTTGTTTAACTTCGTAAAGTTACTTACACATGACCATATGTAATTCTATACTAAGATAGTAAAAATAGAATAAACGTATATAATTTAAGATTAAACGACTTACCTGTAAGGAAGTTCAATCGTAATTATACGACTGGTCCGTTCCGTATAGAACACCCTGTAGTAGCTTTCATAGCACTGATAGTACACTAAGTTGAAAGAGAGAGAAGAACCGACCCACCATATCCACGGCCCACAGAGCGGGCCCATTCATTACGCTTCATATAAAACAGGAAATCGCGTAAATGGGTGGGCAAAAATAATAATTTTAGAGGAGGGTTTGTTCTATACGGAACGGACCAGTCGTATAATTACGATTGAACTTCCTTACAGGTAAGTCGTTTAATCTTAAATTATGCTTCCTGGTCCGTTCCTAATAGAACACCCTGTAGCTGTTTAAAGTAATTTAGCGATTTACGTATTAATTAATTTATAGGTCTTTGGTAACGAAATTTACTTGTATATAATAAGTAGGTATGTACTTTCTTTTTTAATAACTATTGTACTTTTTAACCGAACCTCTTAAAACATGTTTAATTATGTATTAAAACAAAATAACAATAATAAGATCAGAATTGAATGTATGTATACTTATTATAATATTAAAAGCAGTAAGAACTATTCTAAATGACCGTTTAGTTTAATCCTAGTACATTTCTGACAAAATCGGACGGGTCTAAAATCGGTCTATTGTAGTATTTAAAACATACTCTTAGAAACTCTTTAGATCAACCAGCTGTAACTGATAGTTTTAATGCTAGTACCCGCTTTAAAGACTACTGAGAGTGGAGGAATGGCGGGTACTATGTGGCGTAAGCCTGGGTATCAACCCCACTTCGTTTTAATGCGATCTTTATCCATCTTGATAGTGTTTGCACAGAAACCTGTCTATGTGGTTTTTTATGTGTTTTAAAAAGATTGGATATTTGACCTCTAATTGTTTTAGTTTTTTCTATATAACATAGGAGTGTTGATGCTATACAGATTTCAGGTTTGTCTGGAAAGAAAGATAATACCATTTTAGGTTGCTGTTTTAATTGTGGTTAAAGGTGTAGAGTTTTTTTTTTTTTTTTAATTCAGAATTTTAGGCGTAGTACCTAGACTTACCATATTATTAATTTTTATTTCTAACAAAGTTTGAAGTCTATGACCAGTACAAAGTTCCATTAATGTCGTTAATTTAAAACTTAAATATTCTAAAGTTAATGTATTAAAAGGAATCCTAAGTATTTTTATGCTATTGACGGATCCCAAGTTGTTTTCCATTTGGGAAACACTGGCCTGAGTTTAAAAATGCCTTTTAAAAATCGATTTATAATTTTTTCTTCTTCCTTACTATTTATAATAAAATTAATAGGGGATCTATGTGTTTAAAGTTGAATAGCCTGCGCCGTTCTTGTATTGTTCATTTAAAAATTGCAGATATTTATTTGTCGCGGGCTGGTATAGTTCGCCCAGCCGTTGTTGACCCTCGATATAAATAATTTTTATAAATTTTTCAAAAAATCCACCATTTTTTATATGCTGTATCATATTGTTTTATGGGGTTTTTACTAAAAGAGGATTCCTCTGAGATATTGTGTTGTAAAAAGATTCCCTGATAACCTCGCCACCACCAAGGTAATCCTTTCCCAAGAACGGGTGGCTGCACCTGAAACGGGAGGTTAATAAGCCTTTATTAAGGAAAACAATACAGGAGAGATTTGGAATCTTTTAAAAATAGGAAACCACCGTTGTGTCTCCCAAATAGGGACTACTACCAACCCTTCTGTTCTATCTGCAATTATCTTATTCAGGATTTTTGCTACCGGCGAAACGGGGGAAAAGGCACACAGATTAATATATTTCCAGTTGATTGTAAAGGCATCTATTCCAATGGAGCCTGGATCTCTTCCAAGAATTAAAAATACTTGACGTTTATTTGTGTTGCAAGTAAATCGATTTCTGGAGTACACATATAATTTTTTGAAAGGCAATATCGTCCAGACTATATTCGGTCTGTATATATTACGATCTGGACTCAAAATCTGCTTTGGTATTATTTTTTGACTCAATATAAGTAGCAAAAACCATTATTTTCTAGTTTCACACCATTGCTAAATTTCACTCGTATTGACAGATGTTTGTGTCTTACTTCACCCATGCGATTAATATATAAATTGCTTTGGTGTTGTCTACTTTTAGCAGTATTGCACAATTAGTACTATGTCTCGCAAAACATTAAAAAACCAATAAAAACCCCTAATAAATCCAAATAATAATATGGTAATTTAATTCCTCGGTATTCCAAAACGGTATGTCTTTTTCATTGTAATAAAGACCCCAACGAGTAATCGAGGCATCAGAATATGTTTCATATTCGCAATTTTCGATTTTTATATTATTTCTACTAAGCGGAATTAGGTGTAACCAATATTGTAATAATTCTTGAGCTATAATTTTATTATATATGACCAATTTCCGTTCGTAATCACCACCTTTATTTTTTAGTGCAAAAATTCTTTGTCTCTCTAATATCTTGGTATATAAAACAACTATACTTGACGGCGGGACAAATGATATTAATTGGCCTATTAATTTTGAAAAAGTTCTAATTTTCCATGATTTTAATTTTAAAAAAGAATCAATGGACTCCAAACCCTTAAATATTTTAGGTAACGATAAATTAATAGTCTTTTCCTTACTATCAATTATAAAACCTAAATATTTACAACTTCTAGCAGGGATTAATTTACTTTTTTCATAGTTTATAATAATTCCTAGTGATTCTAAGAGGAAAATGGCAGTCATTACATTTGCTAGACACTCTTGCCTCGTGGAACCTATTAACAAGAAATCGTCCAGATATTTTGACTTAATAAGTCCTTTTGATCTTAAATATTTTATTAAGTGATTTCATAAGAAAAGGGCTGTATTTAGACCACATGGAACACAACGAATTTTATATAAATTTTCTTCAAAAATGAATCCTAGATATTTTCTGTGTTTATTTATTGGATTAGAAAATAAGCATCTTTAAGGTCAATTGAAGCCCGGAATACATTTGGAGACATAATATTTTAAACAGATCTGTAGTTTTCTAATTTAAAATACCTAGATTTATTTCAGGTTTTTAGATTTAATATAAACCTTATGGCTAGGCTTTGAGACCAGAAAAAATACGATCAGATAAATTGCCCCTTTTTTGATTCACATTTTTATAAGGCATTTATTGTTAACAAATTAATGTTGAATACATTCTATTACCATACTAATTTCTTTGTTAGTAAACAGTTCTGGTTTTGGAAACTTCCTTTGCATGAGAATACGATTGAACCGTATAGTCTGTCCTCGTACACATTGTAAGACAAATGGATCATTAGTTAGCTTTTCCGACTTCCCAGACAATTTTCCCTCTAGCATATCTCCCATTTAATAGCGTGTGATTGAGGATATTCCTGTGCCCCCCTCCATGATTTTTCGTGTTCTTGTAAAAGTGGCTTCCCACGGCCTGTATTAGAACAGGCCAGACTCGCGAGGCGGACAAGCACAGGTAAGCACGGATCGGGCTTGGCCGCGCGTGAGGTCTTCCCATGGCCTGTATGAGCCTGTTCTTCAAGAGTTTGAAGATAGGGTTCCGTTTAAAAATGTCGCGTGAAACTCGGCATTTTACTTTTCGAGAGGTTGACTGGTTGACAGTAGGTTTAAAATAACCAAAAATAGAATAGAATATACCTAGTATGTACTTATAGATACCTACATAATATGTAACATGAAAACATAAGAATCATAACATTAAGAAACAACTAAAAGGCGGCTTCTTAGTACTTCTAATTCTAGATAACATATTACAATAGCAATCTACAGCTCACTACAAAACAAGATCACGAGTCGGCCCGAACGAGTTTCGTTACTTTTTACCCTTGTCTATACGGTCTAGCGGAAAGGTTCTAATCGGTTTCGTGGTCTAGTGGTACGGTTCTGGGTTTCCGATTATGGCGTTCTGCGTTCGATTCCCGTCGGAGGTTTTTAAAACAATATATTAAGGTTATGTTTGTTTTTTTTTCTAAATTTGGGTTAGATTTGGGTTAGTTTTGTTTCATTGAGCCCTGGAGCGAGCGAAGCGAGCAGAGGGCCATGCGTGAAGTTTGGATTGACTCGTTCGGGCCCACTCGTAACCTTGTTTTGTAGTAAGCTGTAGATGCTAGTACATGTTACAAAGGAAATTTATTCCTATGTAATGTAAAAAATAACATTTTGTTGTGTTAGAACTAAAAAATAATCCATTGCTTTTTTTAAATAGTATTTTTTGGCTTTTTCAGAAGTTAGCATGGTATATTCTAAGTGCGTGCTTGTAAAATTCACTACAAGTCTGTGTAAAATTAACTTTTATTTGTGACTTTTAATATGCCTGTTTCTACAGTCTGTCCATGCATTTTCCCGAAGCGAAAAAATGCATTCAGTGGCCGCGTTGAATGCTGGAATGGACGCGATAAATTGAAATATCATTAGAATATTTTTTAAATTTGTGCTGGAACTAAAAATCAAATTTCATTTTTCGAAGGGCGTTTTATTTTGCGGCAAATTTGATTCTTGATTGAAAATCGGGACATTTGGCGTCCAGCTATAGGTCTTGGCAGAATGTATTAAAATGGAAAATGGCCCCAAAAATCAACCCTAAACACAGATAACAACAGACACCGACAGGTCGAGACAGATCACGCCAGGCCGCGCCTTTGAAGTTACCGACTTGCTGCGGATCGGGCGCGCAACCACGGATCTTTCCGTGCGACCTCGGACGGCACCCTTCCCACGGCGTGTTGGCCCGAGCTGGCGCGGCCCGGCCTGCGATATCACGGGCCGTGGGAAGCCACCATAACCCTGGCCTTTCTTGAACAGTAGCTAATTTAATTTTACGGAATCTATCAGGCCGAGCAAAATATCGTCTTTAATTTTGAACAGGTCATTATCCAATAATTTATTTAATGCTGTGCCCGTAGCTGACGAACCTAGGCTCATTTATATTATTTTAAGTTTATGTCATTAAGAAAATAATGTGTATCGATAATAACATATCGAGCGGTTGAAATTTGATATGTTTTTATGTTTACCATAAAAGGCCCAGGCCAGACGCAATATGGGCTTTAAAGACAGATTTATTGATAAGGTCTGCTTTGCCATTGTGTGAACTTTTAAGTTACGCATGAAGGATTTTGCCTAAAAAAATCTTATACATATTTTGAAATATAATGTAATTTATTGACAAAATCTACGGTATTACTGAGAATTTAATAACCGTCCATAGGAAATAATTCATGCATAGGGGGTGATTTAACCCCGCCAATAATTAGCATAATGCATTTTTTGATGCTATTTATTTTAGGCCGGCAGTCTTTTTGGGTTTGAGGGATGATTAAATCTCTCTATATTATATTATCGGCTGTATGGAAATAGTGTAACAATTTTAACTTTTGTATAGGGGTGATTTAACCCGTATATCTAGTGTTGGAAGTTGATTAAAACTTCCGATGTAAATGGTTGTACATATGGGTAGGGATGATTTAACCCCAAATTCTAGTATTCGAAGCTGATTAAAGCTTCATATAAGAATGGTTGCTTATAGGTAAGGGTGATTTAACCTCTTATCTTGCCTGTTGTATGAAAACAGTGTAACCATTTTAAAACTTTTGTATACGGGTGATTTAACCCGTATTTCTAGAATTGGAAGCTGATTAAAACTTCTCAGTATTATCTTGTCTGTTGGTTGAAAACAGTGTAACCATTTTAAAACTTTTATATAGGGGTGATTTAACCCCTATTTCTAGTATTGGAAGCTGATTAAAGCTTCTTATTATTATCGTGTCTGTTGTATGAAAACAGTGTAACCATTTTAAAACTTTTATATAGGGGTGATTTAACCCGTATTTCTAGTATTGGAAGCTGATTAAAAGTTCCCATATAAATCGTTGTACATCTAGGTTGGGATGATTTTACCCCTATCTCTGGTATTGGAAGGTGATTAAAGCTTCCTACATAAATAGTTTCTTATTATGTAAGGGTGATTTAACCCACATTTCTAGTATTAAATGCTGAGTAAACTACTCCTTATATACAGGCAATGTATATATAGGCAATTCAAGTAAGAACAAAAAAACAAAATGTACCAGGTATTTTACATACTTGACGAACTAGAAGAACTTGAAGAAAACACTTCTAACAATTTTTCTAACTTATTTTTGATCTCTCTTTTGGAACTTTTCACTTTTAAAATATTCACTACATAATATGCACTGCACTGTCGGACACTAAAAAGCGTAATGAATGGGCCCGCTCTGTGGGCCGTGGATATGGTGGGTCGGTTCTTCTCTCTCTTTCAACTTAGTGTACTGTCAGTGCTATGAAAGCTACTACAGGGTGTTCTATTAGGAACGGACCAGGAAGTATAATTAACTTATCTTTTTACGTTAAGCTATGTTTATTATGGTTAAATATTTTTATTTTCCAGAGAGTTTAGTATATGGGATAGCGTGTCTGCATTAAAATATATCTTCGACTTTTTCCGTGTATATTTAGTTCTGTGTTTTACAGGTTGCTTCACGAATTTCTTCGTCTTGGGAAAAATTTTATTAAATGGTTTCCTTATGATTGTAATTCCTTTCATAATATTTGTTGAGTGATTGGTTGTTTGTTTCCACAATCGATAACTGCTAATAAATATTCTAATAAATCCATGCCTTCAATGTAATCAATGTTATCATTTAAAGGTAAGACATAAAATTTTTAATTTTCGTTTACTTTGAATACTTTAAAACTTGGTATTATAACTGCTTGGTTCTGACGTGATGTCGTTTGTGCAGTTTGAAGTACATAGTTTTCTTCAAAGCTTCGATCTTTATAGAATTTTTCGACTAATTTGGGAGAGAGAAAACTTCTACTACTTCCTGTATCGATTAATATGTTAGCATTTAGTTCTGCTATAAAAATATATGGTAAGTTTTTATCCATGCTATTAATGTATATTATATTCTCTTGTTTGGAAGTATGATCGAGTTTAGTTTTCTTATTTTTAGTTTCTGAGGGTTGGAGGGTATTACTAAGACTCTTAAGATTATGTGGGTCTTGTGTATTGTATATTTCTTTGTTAAGTTCTTGTCGGGTTAATAAAGCGTCTGTGTTACTTGGAGTACATTTAAATTTAAAGATTTGTTCGGTTCTACCGTCTATAGAGATTTTATTTGGAACATTTTTATTACACTGCTCGTTTTGATGTTTCACGTCATCATCTGCTTTGTAGAGTGGTAAAGTTTTAAAATTCGTTATTAATTGTTTGTTTTTTAAATCGACTGTGCATTGATAATGCTCTAAGGAATCAAGACCAAAAAGTCCGTCGAATTCTATATCTAAATTATAGATATATACTTTATGAGAAGCCCCTATATTAAAAGGTATACACGTTGATTCAGTAATGAGTAATTTCTTATCAGTGATACCTTGAATAGACAAGTTTTCGCGGAATCGTTGTTTAAAATTTTTCACTGCGTTTTCTTTGAAAATTGATATTCCAGCTTCAGTGTCAATGAGTAACTTAAACGTATTTGTTCTGTCTTTAATATAAAATAAATTCTTACAAATGACAGTAAGTAAAGTATGTAAATATACGTTTGTTCTAAAACGTTCAGATTGTTGATATTCGGCGGGCTGATTTGCACGGTATCGTTTAGGTTGAAATTATGTACACTGCTCCCTAATTGGGATGATACAGTTTGGATTGGATTCTCTGTATCCTGCGATTGAAACTTCGCTTGATCCTCTATTTGGGATAAAGTATTCATTATATCTGGTGGGCGGTTTTGATTTGAAAGTATAAGAAAATTTTGGTAATTTTCTTGATCGATATTTTCATCATAATCAATTTCATTATTAAAATTTTCATAATAATTATTATAATTATCATGATTGACAAAATGGGCTCCGCCATTTTGAGTAAAATTAGGGCGAGATTGGAAATTACCTTGTCTTTGAACAAACTGTGATTTATTATGTTCATTGAGTTTGTTTGATGGAACAAACTGGTTTTTGGTAAGATGGGGGTCTTTGGAGATTGCTTTGAGTTTGAAAATTATTTGGTCTATGCGATGCACGACCTTCATTTGCAAAATGTCCGATTCGGCCACAGGATAAACATTTTGGTGTTTGAAAATTAGGTTTTCTTATAGGCTGATTATTTTTCGCGACATTTACAATGTTTTTTTGTTAGTTTTTTGATTTTCAAAATATGACAATTGAGGTTCGCGTCTAATGAGTACTTGAGCTTCGCGAAGGTCTCGTGGATTACTTGCACGAATTATATGGGCTATACGGGAATCAAGACCGGTTAATAAAGTAATAAGGGCCATGCTTCCTATTAAATTAATCTGACCTTGTTTTTCTCTATGGGAAAGATTTGATTTTTGTATATTCGCATGTATTTTCGCGTTTAGCACTTGTATGCGATTATAAAATGTAAGCGGTGATTCATTTGATACTTGTTTAACTATTTGTAAATCATGAATCAAAGAAGATAGATCTCTTGTGTCTCGCAAAATGAGCACTTAAAAGTTGTTTTATTTCCCAATATGATAAAGGATTTCTAGAACTTATTAGCTGTGCTCTTAACTTATTTTTTATGTGAATTACTAATAATTCTTTTTGATTTCCAGTTGACATGTTATAGGCATAATCACAAGCATCTAAAAATGTATGTAAAAATATTTGGTCGCCTTCAAATTCTGGCACAATTGAAAATATTTCAGAAAACTTATATGGTTCATATACTTGTTCTACTTGTGTTTCACTTTGTGTGGCTTCACTAGTTCCCATGTTGCTCAATATTTTAGATATTATTTACTATTCTAGCTTAATCAATTAGATATTTGTCAATTATCAGTATAACTGACGATTTATTATTATTTTTTTATGATTATCATTTATCAGTATAATTGACGATTTTTTCTAGCGATAATATTGTTTTTATTGAACAGATATTATGCAATTATTATTTTTACTAAAATTAAACGAGATGAAGATTTGGAGAAACATCAGATCATCTTGTTCTCTGACTGCGTTGACTACCAGGGGCTTCACCAGGTGTTCCTAATCTGTAGCTGCTGTCGAGTGAGGACGCACTGATTTCTTGCTTCTTCCAAAACTAAGGATCCCCGATGCCAGTGAGCGTACGCGTGTTCTGTGCAACGTTTGCCAGACCCTAATCGTCTCGGATTCTCTATCTTCCTTATTTCTTCTTGTTTCTTCGTATTTCTTAGGTTCTTTCCTGTTTAAAAGATTGGAATCCACCGTTGCCAGGGAGCTTCGATTTGTGTGTTCTGTACAACGTTTTGCAGATCCTACCGACTGCGCCAATTTGTTATATCACTTTTAACGAAGTAACCTTTTTAAAAAACATTTTATTATTTATTATTATAATTATACAAATACAGATATAATATATTTAACTGAAGAACAGAGAATTGTATTGTGACTGAAGAGTAGAGAATGGTGACTGAACAGTAGAGAATGGAGAATAAACTATTAAGCAGATCCTTTTATAGGCTCTCGGTCACGTATGCGGGAAGCATCTGCGTCGTGGATTGGTCTTGTTTACCATAAAGTCACGAGTGCTGACCCAGGTTAACTCACATTGTGCAATAGGTAACTTGATATTGCAGCTGTATGCATAAAGTCCTGATAATGCGACATCTGATATCGCGGGAACCAATCGATGCTGAAGGTGAAATAGCAGACTAATTTTTGTCGTATGCACCATTACAATGAGACTGAGTTGACATTCAACGAGATGGGGGAAACGCCTCACTATTTTCATGCTGTTTGTCAGTATTTAGGTGAAATCGTTCTTCGTAGATGGATCGGCCGAAGAGGATCAGTGAAGCGGCCCACAAGGCCACCAGATTAAGGTTAATTAGATTTTTTTTGTCGGGTCACTTAAAGACTAAAATTTATAAAACTTAAACATCTCTAGATGACTTACGTCAACGGATTATTGATGAAAGTCGGAATATCACACCTGAAATTCTTCAGAACGTCAGAATCCGCTTTGAACAAAACCTCTATTACTCTATGGAAGCAGAAAGCCAACATTTTGAATACTTGTCAAAGTAAAAAGTTGGTAAGTCAGATAGTAGAGGAATTTTAAATGTAGCCCTTTTTGCCAAAAATAATGTCACTACAAGAATTTCGGTTAATAGTTGATAAAAGCTAACTTTATGTTAACTTGTTATTAAGTTTAAAGCGCATTTTCTCGATATCTAAACATTAAATTTAAAAAAGGTGGTAGCGTTGAAAATATAGATGGATTACCTTTCAAATGGGGTATCACTTGACGCCTAATCACATTTCAGATTTAAAGTTTGGATCTCACCCCGCCGCACCGAGACGGTGAAAATGACAAGGTTGAAAGTATGCGCCAAATATTTTCCCCTCGAAATAAGAATCGACCGGTATGTCTGAACGATATTTTTCCAAACATTCACTATTACAAATCAGCTTTATTTCATTTTCATTGCCCCAACCGGGCCATGGTAACTTTGAAAGCAAATATCTCCCAAACGTACAAATTTAAGAAAAAACAGAGGGTTTGTAAAGAGACCTTAAATAAGTTTAAAACAAGGTACCACTAGACCCAATTTCCCTATTTAAATTTTGTGGTGACACACTTACCCTGTGCGCACCACAGAAATTCCAATGTAGAAAAATGTCCACCTCGCTAACAAAATAGGCGTGCCCAAGGCCTAACCCAAACTTACTTTAAATACTCAAAAAGGCTCCTCTGTTTCGTTTTCATTGGGTCACTCTGTATTTTTTGCCATGTGATAAGAAGTTCTAAATACAGTATGTAAATAGAGTATTATTAGTAAAAAAATCAACATTATCATTAATAAGATGCTTTAAGGCATTCTAATTAAAATCTAAAATTGATTTATACATGACAAACTTTCGATTATTTATGTAAGTAACGGATGGACCTTATTTGTGATTAACGTAGGGACTATTGGATATTATCTATAAAGAATAGTCCCGAATTGCGTGTCACATAAACATGTACAATTCTATAATAATAATATGAGAAACTGAGTGGTTTTCCATACCATCGATCGATGAAGAGTGCCTACTTAATCGTTTCAAAAATCAATTTTTGTTGGAGATTAACATCTTCTAATAGATATAATATCTTACTGCATGAAATGTAACTGAGATACCGAAACTAATTCACACATATATAGCTTTATGTCTCAAATAGAGCATGCTGATTTCATTTTCGAGAGGAAACAGTAATTGAGTAATTTAGTTACCATAATTATTTCAACCATATAACGGGCATACGCTTTCCATTAAGGCTCTAACTGGTAAAGGGAGACAGCACGATCAAAATAGTTTTCTGATTATAGGTATTACCAGTAGCGTATCTACGAGTATATTAATTAGAGCACAATATTGTGAATAAATACCGGGTTATTGTAGATGAATTTAAAAATATTTTTATCTACTGAAGAGTGAATTAAAATGGTTTAACTTTCCTCTAAAAATACTAAAGTTCTCATAGCGTTTATACTTTTACTTATTAGATAACCATGTCCATCAGAGTTAGGTTTTAGAAATGGAAAGGGTGAAGTTTCGTCACGCTGGGCTAGTGATAAACAAAGAGATAAAATGATTATAATCCTCCTAGAAATTAACAAGTAATGAACCCCAAAAGTAAAATGACCTGAGCTATTAGAATTTTACTAACTATCATTAGAAGCATTTGGAATCATGACAGTTTCTCTTCCTGCGATTTTTACAAAGTTCATGAACTCAGTGAACATGATATTGACCAAAATTTAAAATATTGTGAAGATACAGGCCAACAAATTATAATGTATCCAAACTTTCTATTTAACGTTCAGTTTTTTCAGTAAATCTCATCAGACGCAATAATTTTGTCACTATTGTTTAGATTCTAATAACAGAAATTACATACCTACATCCCCAAAAATTAGATATATGGGTAGGTATTTTCGATCCTCATCTTATTACTTTTCTCTTATCTGATAGTTGTTGAATGAAATGGGCCAATATGCTAATTTTTAACTTATATATTAGCTCTACAAGATAATGGTCCACATCAATGTGAATTTCCCCTGCTGCGATTTTTGAATAATGTTCATTGTCCCCCTAGCTAAAACGGCAGCAGTTCAGCCAGGTGAGCGGACCATCAAATTCTCGCCTGGTGAAAAGGCTTCCATATTCTCGCCCGGGAAAAGGACCCTACGATTGGATACATTCTCTAGTAACGAGTCACAACGATATGTGAATCGATTGCTATTATATACTATCTTTCCAAAATATCATTCAGCAGCGTTTCAATTGTCAGATTCAGTAGACAGGGTATTCCCCTTTTTATTTTAAATCAAATTTCAAAAATGAACCAAAAGTTTAAAAAACAAAGAATAAATTAGAAAAGAGCACCCCCGTAATAATATATTACAGCAATCGAAATATATTACAATTGTAGCTTAATATTAATTATGCAAAAGTTCGCCCAAAGGGAAGCCGACATCATGAGTTAAAAATAATATTACAGCCCTTTAGAAAGAGAAAATAAGTAGTCCAAGAATCAGAACCGAGTTTGGCACAGCAAAATAAACGTAAATTATCGTTGAGAACAGTAACTAACAGCAATAGTACAAAATAAAAGATAAATGAATGTAATTAAATGGATCGTTCCTAATCTGGTGCAGATAAAATCCAAACCATATTGATAAAATAATTCAAGTAAGATCTAAATAACGAACAAAAGGCATTAAAATAAACTTTAATAAAAAATCATACTAAACAAATTTGTCAAATAGATGGTCTGAGTGACCCTCCAATATTATTATCAAATAAAAGCATAACATCCCAGATTTCAATAATTCAAGAGAAAAGTTCAAGTACGGACCACATAGCAAAACAAAAGAGCTAAAATATACTTAAATAAAACCAACGTACTAGATGAATTTGGCAAATAAATGGTCCGAACGACTTTCCAATATTAAAATAAAAAAACATGCCTCGCCCTTTAAATTAATAAATCGAGAATAAAGTTCAATACGGTAAACAACAATGAACGAAAATGCGCGAAAATATGTAAACTGCATTAAAGAACGCGATAGGATGGCGGCTTCCCTTCGCAACGGAAACTAATAACAGAACTGAATAACCTAAACATTAACATCCGAATTTCTCGATTTAGTGTCCAATTGTTAGTAGAAATCAACTACCCACATAAATCACTAGAAGTTAATTGCAAGATTAATAGTTAAAATTAAAGATAAAAACAATAATTCCCCATTGCATTGATTCCAACTTCAGTAGTACAACAAATTCGACGAAATTAGCGGTTTAAGAGTTAATCGCAACTTATGGCTGTAAAAAATAGTTGCCTTTGATAAAGCGAAATGAAACCAATCGTTAAATTTTACACTCGTTGCCAAACCGCCTCAGAAAGGTCAAGTAAATCGAACTACTAAAATTATCGAAAATCTACATTACATTTCGTCGGAAATAAAATAAAATTATTAATTTGGCTGATCGCAAAACCCCACGAGTAAATAACAACGTCTAATTTATTCAAATATAATAGCTTGAATTAACCTAACTAGCTTGACATCATGCCGATCAATCAAGCCAATATCGAGTACGATATGTAGGAAAACGGTTATTTTTAATGATTATTAAATAATAAACTAGGCCATCCGAATAATAAAAAGAAACTCTCAACTTTAATTAATCACTAATTGGGATAACGTCACGCCGATCAATTAAGCTTATTAAATCGGATCTGAAATGAATGAAAAGCGAAATGATACAAGAACGCAAAACATCTGCAATTTAATAAAGAAACTTACCTCTCTTAAAATGAGGGCACACTACGCGCCAAAAAATCTAAGTATGTATTACAATGGCGACCGATATTGGACAAGCAAATTCCAACGAAGGTATCTGGGATTAGACCAGATTTTTAAATGTATCGACTTAACAACTGAAATGCTTGACCCCAAAAGGCCCCGTATCAAGTGTGAAACGAACGCATCATCTCGTGCCAGGGAAACGAGAACGTCGCGTAGATTACACACATCATGCAACCCACAAAACATGAAACTACTGTTACCTCGGTACTGTATGCTATAGAGTGTGACGAAGGCGCCAGATTGATATGAGATTGCATTAAATCGCAGATCTAAATGTCGAACTGCAATGTAAGCCCGAAATAATACCAGGGGAGTACTAAAAATTCACTTCTAGTTTGCGGAATGTTATACTGTGAAGTTATCAGATATATATCAGATTTATAACCATTTGACTTATAGGAGCATTTAAAAACTGAGATATACAAACAATCCGGTATCTGTAAAAACGTACGGTGACGTATCATACACGAGTTTGGTCAAATATTCCAAAGACATAATTTCTATCATTCACTGTTGATCGAGGACATTTCCAATAATTAATAGACTAATCAGTTTAGACTTTTAAAGCCCATTTCCTGGAACTAATGGTCCTCACTTGAAAATAATAACTTTGTTGTAAAAGAAGTTAACTAGCTTTAAACCGGGAAAGTGACACTAATCTAGTATTGATTTTTAACATTTGAAGATGTACAACCACATGACCCAACTTTTGACTTTGACAATTTAATAATAAATACCATTGCTTTCTCACTACTGGAATTTATAACGCTTCTTGATCTTGACAATGTTGTAATTTTCTTGATTACTCACCGTGAGCAGGCAATAGAGAGCAGAAAGCTTAAATGAAATACTGACAAGTGAGGTTAGATGCCAACATCCGCAGAAAAGTAGCGCCTATTAATTATATTTGCCTTGAATTATTTTCAAACTCACCCGAGCGATACTTCTTTTTTTTTTAATTTTCGGTTGGTGGAAATAATGTTAGTTGTCAATGATTATAAAATTCACAGCCTTCATTGGTCGAATATAAAACCGATTATATACTATTATGAAATTTAGAACATCGCGACAATTTAAGTTTGAAGGTATTGACACGGTTTTTTTTATTTTACGATATTTACTTTAAGTTTACTATATTTTACGAGAACTTGAGATTTCGCGAAATTTTCTAACAATATAAAAATAAATATTTGCTGTTTACATTTTCACCTCACAAAAGGCGGCAACTGGAGATTATTAATGAAACTACTGCTGATGGAAGAAAGGCTAAAATTAATTGCTGGTTGTCTAGACAATTATTGTTCTTAAGGAGAGACAAGTATTAATGGAATAAAGCTATGTAATAAAATAGTTTAGAATTCGCCGGTGAGTGTTTTTAATTTATAATATATTTCTTGAAAAAACAATTTGGTAACTATTCAATTGAATAACTCATTCCGAATATACTGCCTATTTGCATGAAATTAATTTTTTACACGATCTACAGAACCTATATCATTGAGAAATTTATAATAAAAAACATCTAATGGAATGGGATTAAATTTATTATTCTTATTAAACAACAAAGTTTGGGTTCATATGTTTTTATTATTAGGTACTATCAATCGTTGCCAACTGTCCTCATAGCAAATGCACCTGTTATCTTTTAGCTATACCTTGTTTATCTTCATTGTAAGGAGGCCGCTGCAAGTATTGTTGCTCACTTAGTGTTAGGTACACCATAAACTTTACTATTTGGTGCGCTTCAAGTTTAAAACCTAGATTGTTGAGAATCCAGGATGATTGTCTTTATTGCTCAGTGCTCCCTAAACATGGAAAAATAAACAGATATTTCTTTTAAATTTTGGAAAACATGGCATGTTTAATTCTTGAATTAGTTTATTGGTCTCTACTAGCTTTATTTTTTTGTTTAGACTAAAGGACCCAATATTTCAAAATTTGAAACTTTCGTCCAAATGCTATTTCTTAACAAATGTATAAAACATTATAAAGCTAGTCTTAAATTGAAAAAAATAATTTTTCTAATTTTAATGCCTGTACTAAAAAGTTAAAACATTTTTGTCTAAATAATGCACCAGGAAAATATTCCAAAACTAATAATATAAACATTTCCTTAAACGTATGGTACTCTAATCTTCATTCTCTTAAGAATAAGATATTATCTCTCCA
This sequence comes from Pissodes strobi, assembly GCA_016904865.1. NCBI lineage: Eukaryota > Metazoa > Arthropoda > Insecta > Coleoptera > Curculionidae > Pissodes > Pissodes strobi. Next base: position 18,367 of record MU192109.1, read on the forward strand.
AGAAACAAACATGCTTGTTAACACTCAACCCTGCGTTCATGAGATATTAATTCTATCAAGTATGGTAAGGTGAGGTATGAGATATCTTACTTTTTTTAAAAAAATTTAAAAATATCGTAGTTACGTAAAGTAAATATTGAACTATATATTGATTGGTTGCTTTGATGCCAAATATCCGAAAATAGTTATTACATATTTATAAATAAAAAGCAGCAACGATTGTTAAAATATTTTTATTCAAATGAAAAAAAAAATACAAACGAAAGTGGAATTTTGTGAAAAATAATAAAAACATAAATTTTCATTAAAATCCTCAATTATCTTAGTGCGAATATTACAAAAATTTAGTTGTGCTCAAAATGTTACATGCTTTGATCCGGTGTTTTACGACGTAGCAGGATTCAGTAATTGATTTATTTGATATAGCTCCACCAGCACTAATGCTAAGTCTTTGATAAAATAGTAGTAAGTAGCATTTTGTCATTATTGCAATTGAAGATAACAAAAATATTTATTGACGCAGAATTTAATAGCGTGAGCGGCCATCTTTCACTATTTCTAGCTACACTGTAGGTACCGGACATTTGACTCACAGTGTTCACTCACCTATGGAATTTCACTTTTGTTTGTGTTTTTTGTTCCCCAGATTCCGGGATCAGTTGTTTTATTATCATTATGAAAAGTCGACAATATGAGCACATTTTTTGGAACTTTAATTTCTTCGTTATGGCTTCTCCAGACTGGAGAATACCGAAGCACGAAGTCTGGAGCTGATCAATGACAGCAACTGACGAGCGGTGCTGCATTGCATTAACAGGCAGGACGATAAACTGGTGCGAGCAGTTTGATTACGAAGAGTGGCGCCCCCGCCATTCCGAGTTGCCACGGGATATGACCCCATCAATTCCAATCGTCCTTCTCCAGGCTGGAGAATACCGAAGTACAAAGTCTAGACCTAATCAATGACAACATTTGACAAGCGGTGCTGCATTGTATTAGCAAGCAGGGACGTTAAAGTGGATTACGGGAGGTGACGCCAATGACATTCCGAGTTGCCGCGGGATGTGGCCCATCAAGTCCCACCGTCATCCTCCAGGATGCAGAATACCAAAGTACAAAGACTGGAGGTGATCAATGAGAGTATGTGACAAGCGGTGCTGCATTGTATTAGCAGGCAAGAAACTTGTGAGAACAGTTTGATTAGGGGCAGTGAGATCCCAGAGTTGCCACGGGATGTGGCTCATCAAATCCCATCGTCCTCCTCCAGAGTGGAGAACACCAAAATACAAAGTCTGGAGCTAATCACTGTGAGTAACCCAACAAACCCCATTCTCACCCCTTTCAAGCTAGGGACCACCAATAATAACGACTCTTTTGTCTGGCGCACTGCATCACTGTGGAACTCACTCCCAGGACATCTGTTTCCCCCTAATTACAACCTACAACTGTTTAAGAACCGTGTCAATCAACATCTTCGCACATACACCGCTCGTCGAGTGCCATAGGATCTTCCTTTAGTGTGTGTGCCACTGCCATAAAAAATAATAATAATTTGTGTGGAATTTGCCTTTTATTTTTTCTCAATATGTCTACTACTGTCCACTTATATTCATTTAATAATTGTGAAGGTAACTCACAACTTGTATGTCAATTATTGTCAAAGGTGATACGGTTTCTCTTCTAAATGATTCATTACTAAACTGAAATGGAGCTTTTGGTTGTTAGCCTACGTATGTTTCCAAATTCAAAATATGAAAGATTTGTGTATCCACGAGAACAAACACCTCTAAACGGTATTTAGCCGGCTTTTCCGGTATCTATTTTAGGAAATCCACATCCACGGCAAAAATAGTCCAATTTCTCAATAATAGTTAGGTATTCCGACGGTACATATGCCGATTGACAGTTTTTTGCCTTCGTATTATCAAATTGTAGGACATTAAGCAAAAACTGGAAGCTTTTTAGAAACCTTGCAGCTCTAGATATTTCTACTCCAGACCCATCACTATCCTACAAAATTTCCAAGTGCATTCTACTTTCTTTCGTCTACAGAAGACTCAAAACTGCTTTTATTTTGATAATTGTTCTTTCATGCACCATAGGTATTGTTTCGATACTTTACAGACTTCACTGGAATGAGCTGACTTATACAGGGTGCTACAAATTCGTTTCTTTGTATGGGTATTTCCAAAACCGTAAGAGATACGAGGTCGGTTAAAATGGGGCAAAGTTGCGCAATTTAAGGGTGATTGACATGCTGTCGAGAAATTTGGAAAATTCCGTCTACTTCCGGAGATATCCGTAAAAAAAACCGAAAATCATCTATTTCATTTTTATTTTTTCCTACCTTTGTTTGAAGAGATGAAGTAAAATAAATGTCACATTCTTATTGCCACTTTTTCTCCTGTACAAGCTGGCGTTATCAAATTTTATATCCGATGTTTCGCTTTCGGGCCCCCTTCATCAACTTCATTTTTTTAAATACGGACCTGGAATTTTTATCTACTTTTTAAAAAGCCTTTGGTCTCCTAAAACCAACGATGTATCGCACTTATCAATAAATCAACATATCTAGATTTTTTCTATAAGAGATAATGTGTTAGACAGAGATGAGGCGATCTTTCCTGACCCGATTTCACTTATGACAATATTTGTTACCACTATCGGACAAGTGTGATACATCGCTGGTTTTGGGAGACCAAGGGCTTTTTAAAAATTAGATAAAAAAATCCAGGTCCGTATTTAAAAAAAATAAATTGATGAAGGAGGCCCGAAACCGAAACGTCGGATTTAAAATTTGATACCGCCAGCTTGTAGAGGAGAAAAAGTGGCAGTAAGAATATGACATTTATTTTACTTTATCTCTGCAAACAAAGACAGGAAAAAATAAAAATTAAATAGATGATTTTCGGTTTTTTTCGGATATCTTCGGAAGTAGACCGAATGTTCTAAATTTCTCGACGGCATGTCAATCACCCTTAAATTGCGCGCAACTTTGCCCCAATTTAACCGACCTCGTATGTCTTACGGTTTTCGAGATACCCATACAAAGAATAGTATACTATTTTATATGGAGGAAAAGTGATACTTTTCATGGCGCGCTCGTGTTTAACAGCCGAACGGAGTGAGGCTGGTAATAGGGAGCAAGCCATGAAAAGTTACTTTTCCTCCACATAAAATATGCTGTTTTTTCTTCAAATGTCGACAAATTAATGCAAAAATATCTCGTTTTAATAGTAATAATAATAATTATTATCAAAGATAAGTTGGTTTGCAAGGCGGCTTAGACCTGACCAGTGTCGGTGAATAGGCACAGGTCGTTGCTATAGTAATGTAACATAAAGCTGTCAGTGGACACTGTCAACAATAATTTTTTTTTTAAATTGCGTCTCTGATTGCGTTCTAATTCCGTATTGATAAGCAGTTATTGAGTAAGTTCGATTAAATAATAACCAATTTGTTCCTAAATTAGTGATTTTTAGAAATGCAGTGTACAAATTGAGTGATAAATACAAATTTTAGTTTAATAATTCTTGAGTTGTTGACGCTTGCTTTGTTGTTTGTGTGTATCTATGTTGCTATTGTAACACTTTTACCTCCGCCGGCGGACGTTTGAAGAAAAACGAATTTGTAGCACCCTGTATATGCAACCATAGATCATCAACAAAATGATTCCTGAATTTCAGGTGAGTTATTTAGCAAGGACCTGGTAGATGGGTGATTATATTCCCTTATAGGGAGCGTACCGCGGTGCTTTTTGTTGTTTCAACCCATGCTATTATTTTATCTTTACCGCATAAATGCCTTTTCTAATTAGCCGCAGTATCTGGTTCTTCAGTTACATTACCCTCGAATACTTCTTGCTCCGTGTCTGAATCTTCTGAGCACTAACTGAGATGATACTTCTCGCTGTCGGATCCTTTATTAATCAACTCATCAAGTTAGTTTCCTCCAGAATCTCACATTTTCGGTAGTTGTACTTGCTCCCTTTCATATGTACTAGTTTTATTATTTATCTTATTTAAATTATATGAAACAAAACCAATATTTACAAAAATAGATGGAAACACCTACCTTGGCGGCTTAGACAACAGCACAAATTTAGTAAGGTTGGGTATGACATACCCCATAGCACTTTGCTGGTACCGTAGACTTTTTGCAAGCGACTGAAGAATGTTGAAATGAACGAATGCTTTTTTAAAGGTATTTCAGAAATGACGCCAGCAATATTACTCTGATGAAAGTTACATTCTCGTGAATACAGTTGGGGTATGTCATACTTTACCTTACCAGCGCAGAATTCAATGTTTATTAGGGACGGCAAGTGGCATTTTATGTAATATATTTTTATTTAGAAATGTTGGCAACGTCCCACCAAACTATGTGTGCGTTATCACATAATGCGTGGCGTCTTGTTATGCTACGAAATCTCGTTTGTTATAGCGTCGAGTAATAATATATGTAGGTCCATATTGTCCCATTGTGACCTCTATGGGCCAATTAACAGCACCTAAAATGTACGTTAATAATATCGAGTTGTATAAATATCTTACTTCACGTTAATCTTTTAAAAAATCAATCGTACACGTAGCTAGATTTGCCAATAGGGATATTTTTCTTTCTGGAACTTAACTCATTAGCCCACTTTCAAAACTGTATGTTCCAATAATTGCGCTAGAGCCAAAATACGTGATGAATGAAACATCAGCAGATTCGGTAAAACTGGTCCGCTTTAGAATATAAAACTCAATCGTTTTCCGTCAGCAATCAATGAAGGTATACAACAGGTATTATTGACCTTGTAAGAGCCGACCGTACTTAATTTAGTAATGTAAGAACATTGACTTAAGAATCTGGGGTGCCGCAAATTTCAGTTCGCAGATAATAAAAAATCCTTATAAAATCAATCTTGTTCATGAACTTAACAAAATGACTATGATTGATACTTAGTTGAAACATTTCTGGGAAGATGGACTGGTGGAGAGGCTCCATTAAATGGGCAGCTAGATCTCCAGATCTAACCCCCACTCGAATTTTATTGAGACTGCTTGGCGCCAAAGATTATAAAACTAAGCCCAACTATTTTGCAGATATCAGGCAATGAATAAATAGTACAGGAATGCGGGCTGCTACCACTAGGCAGATTTTGGCCGGGGCTATTAATGCATCTTTTATTGTGGGAAGTTTACCTCCCTGTCTAAAATTTTGCAATGGTTATTCCAATTTATAAAGGGGCACTAGTTAATATTCATCAAATTTTCGAACAATTTCCTTATAACCAACACTGGTGAAGGTTGTTAAAAAATTGGTTAAGATTTATGTTGAGGTTTGGAACCTTCGGCAAAATCCCCTAAAAGAAAGTTTTATCCACGATACCGAAACAGAATTTTAGGACTCGACGCGCGTTTCGCCAACCATTTTAGCATCATCAGAAGATGATTAAAACTAAAGTTAAGATCTACCTAACTCTGTTTTACACTAACTGTTTGTGGAACCAAAAGAAACCAATCCTGGAATCTCAGTAGTCCCGCTCGATCAACCAATACAATGGCCTATACGGAATAGACCCTCTATCTCTATTTATACTATTCTTACATTTAGTTATTTCCATACTGTCACATGCGTCTAATAATCTCCTATCAGTTATATCATGAATTACTTTTAAATCTTTAAATATTAGTCTATGATTACTATCAAAAGCATGCTCTGCAACACCTGATTTTTCTGTTCTATTATACTTTAAATGAGCTATGCGCTATGAGCTTTGAATCTTGTTAGAAAGCCCTTATCTATAATATAGGGCTTTCTATAGGGCGAGACCAATCGGGACAAAAACTTCGTAACGGTACGTCGGATCGCTCTGAAACTTATACCAATCGATTTGTAATCGAAAAAAAAATTTTTGATTTTTTGTCTGTATGTGTGTGTGTGTGTATGTATGTGATGGGATCGACTACAGGTCGCAATTTTGAAGATAGCGACTTGAAATTTGGCATAGAGGTAGAGGTCCACGAACCCTCGGACCCTATTGATTTTGGTTACGATCGGTTAATATACAGGGTGTGAAAACAGGACAAGTTACCGTTTTTTGGCATTTTTGCCCGTGTAACAAAGACCAACTTTTCTTTTTTTTTATGTCAAATGAAAGTATTCGGTAAGATACGCATTTTTGTTCCTTTGCTCTTTTGCTCTAATTGTTATACAGGGTGTGAAAACAGGACAAGTTACCGTTTTTTGGCATTTACATGTCGCCATTTTGAAGATAGCGACTTCAAATTTGGCATTGAGGTAGAGGTCCATAAACCCTCGGAACCTATTGATTTTGGTTACGATCGGTTAATATACAGGGTGTAAAAACAGGACAAGTTACCGTTTTTTGGCATTTTTGGCATTAGACAAGGACCAACTTTTAATTTTTTTTATGTGAAATAAAAGTAGTCGGTAAAACACGTATTTTTGTTCCTTTGCTCTTTTGCTCTAATTGTTATACAGGGTGTGAAAACAGGAAAAGTTACGGTTTTTTGGCATTTATAGGTCGCAATTTTGAAGATAGCGACTTGAAATTTGGCATAGAGGTAGAGGTCCCCAAGCCCTCGAAGCCTGTTGATTTTGGTTACGATCGGTTAATATACAGGGTGTGAAAACAGGACAAGTTTCCGTTTTTTGGCATTTTTGGCATTAAACAAGGACCAAATTTCTTTTTTTATGTCAAATGAAAGTATTCTGTAAAACACGTATTTTTGTTCCTTTGCTCTTTTGCTCTAATTATTATACAGGGTGTGAAAACAGGAAAAGTTACGGTTTTTTGGCATTTACAGGTCGCAATTTTGAAGATAGCGCCTTGAAATTTGGCATAGAGGTAGAGGTCCACAAACCCTCGAAGCCTGTTGATTTTGGTTACGTTCGGTTAATATACAGGGTGTGAAAACTGGACAAGTTACAGTTTTTTGGCATTTTTGGCCTTAAACAAGAACCAACTTTTCTTTTTTATGTCAAATTAAAGTATTCGGTAAAACACGTATTTTTGTTCCTTTGCTCTTTTGCTCTAATTGTTATACAGGGTGTGAAAACAGGAAAAGTTACGGTTTTTTGGCATTTACAGGTCGCAATTTTGAAGATAGCGACTTGAAATTTGGCATAGAGGTAGAGGTCCACAAACCCTCGAAGCCTGTTGATTTTGATTACGATCGGTTAATATACAGGGTGTGAAAACAGGACAAGTTACCGTTTTTTGGCATTTTTGTCCGTGTAAACACTGACCAACTTTTCTTTTTTTTCGATTTCAATTTATAAGTAAAGGTAAAAGTATGTTAGCATTTTTTGTTGACAACATGGTTACCATAGCAACCAATTAATAATATGTATATCACTACTAAAAGATATAGGATGGTACTTAGTATTGTTTATGAAGCCTAATTTGATACTAAAAAATTGGTTGCTATGGTAACCAAAAAAAGTAAAAAATCGTCACAATTCGTCAATCGTACGACTTAGAGTTTTAATATTTGGTATTTAGGTAAAGATTTAAAAAAAAATGGCAACCAGTTAGAAATTTATCATGGTAAAATTAGACTAGCGATTGGTAACTCTAATTATAAGGGCTTTCTAATTATAGGCCACGGTACGGATAGGAGCGTGGCAATAATGTGTGACCGAAGGTCACACAAACGAGACCCGAAGGGCCTCGCGCGTGCCGCAGGCACGAGTGGCCACGCCACTTGTTAGAAAGCCCTTATCTATAATATAGGGCTTTCTATAGGGCGAGACCAATCGGGAGAAAAACTTCGTAACGGTACGTCGGATCGCTCTGAAACTTATACCTATCGATTTGTAATCGAAAAAAAAAATTTTGATTTTTTGTCTGTATGTGTGTATGTATGTGTGTATGTATGTGTGTGTGTGATGGGATCGATTACAGGTCGCAATTTTGAAGATAGCGACTTGAAATTTGGCATAGAGGTAGAGGTCCATGAACCCTCGGAACCTATTGATTTTGGTTACGATCGGTTAATATACAGGGTGTGAAAACAGGACAAGTTACCGTTTTTTGGCGTTTTTTGGCATTTTTGTCCGTGTAAACAAGGACCAACTTTTCTTTTTTTTGATGTCGAATGAAAGTATTCGGTAAGACACGTCTTTTTGTTACTTTGCTCTTTTGCTCTAATTGTTATACAGGGTGTGAAAACAGGACAAGTTACCGTTTTTTGGCATTTAAGGTCGCAATTTTGAAGATAGCAACTTGAAATTTGGCATAAAGTTAGAAGCCCACAAGCCCTCGAAGCCTATTGATTTTGGTTACGATCGTTTAATATACAGGGTGTGAAAACAGGACAAGTTACCGTTTTTTGGTATTTACAGGTCGCAATTTTGAAGTTAGCGACTTGAAATTTGGCATAGAGGTAAAGGTCCACAAACCCTCGAAGCCTATTGATTTTGGTTACGATCGTTTAATATACAGGGTGTGAAAACAGGACAAGTTACCGTTTTTTGGCATTTACAGGTCGCAATTTTGAAGATAGCGACTTGAAATTTTGCATAGAGGTAGAGGTCCACAGACCCTCGAAGCCTGTTGATTTTGGTTACGATCGGATAATATACAGGGTGTGAAAACAGGACAAGTTGCCGTTGTTTGGCCATTAGAGGTAGCAATTTTGAAGATAGCGTCTTGAAATTTTGCATAGAGGTAGAGGTCCAAAAATCCTCGAAGCCTGTTGAGTTTGGTTACAATTGGTTAATAAACAGGGTGTGAAAACAGGACAAATTACCGTTTTTTGGCATTTACAAGTCGCAATTTTGAAGATAGCAACTTGAAATTTGGCATAGAAGTAGAGGTCCACAAACCCTCGAAGCCTATTGATTTTGGTTACGATCTGTTAATTTACAGGGTGTGAAAACAAGACAAGTTACAATTTTTTGGCAATTTTTTGTTCGTGTAAACAAGGATCAACTTTTCCTTTTTTCGGTGTCAATCTATAAGTAGAGGTGAAAGTATGTCAGCATTTTTTGTTGACAACATGGTTACCATAGCAACCAATTAATAATATGTATATCACTAATAAAAGATATAGTATGGTACTTAGGATTGTTTATGAAGCTTAATTTGATACTAAAAAATTGGTTGCTATGGTAACCAAAAAAAAAATAAAAAATCGTCATAATTCGTCAATCGTACGACTTAGAGATTTGATATTTGGTATTTAGGTAAAGATTTAAAAAAAAATTAACGATTAACGTTGACAACTCGGTTACTATGGTAACCAATTAATAATATGTATATCACTAATAAAACATATAGTATGGTACTTAGGATTGTTTTTGAAGCATAATTTGATACTAAAAAATTGGTTGCTATGGTAACCAGAAAAAGTAAAAAATCGTCATGATTGGTCAATCGTACGACTTAGAGATTTGATATTTGGAATTTAGGTAAAGATTAAAAAAAATAACGATTGACGTTGACAAGTCGGTTACCATGGCAACCAATTAATAATATGTATATCATTAATAAAATATATAGTATGGTTCTTAGGATTGTTTATGAAGCATAATTTCATACTAAAAAATTGGTTGCTATGGTAACCAAAAAAGGAAAAAATCGTCATAATTCGTCAATGGTACGACTTAAAGTTTTGATATATGGTATTTAGGTAAATATTAAAAATAATTAACAATTGACGTTGACAAGTCGGTTAGCATGGCAACCAATTAACAATATGTATATCACCAATAAAATATATAGCATGGTACTTAGGATTCTTTATGAAGCATAATTTCATACTAAACAATTGGTTGCTATGGTAACCAAAAAAAAAGTAAAAAATCGTCATGATTCGTCAATCGTACGACTTAGAGATTTGATATTTGGTATTTAGATAAAGATTAAAAAAAAAATAACGATTGACGTTGACAAGTCGGTGACCATGGCAACCAATTAGAAATTTATCACGGTAAAAGTAGACTAGCGATTGGTAAATCTAATTATAAGGGCTTTCTAATTATAGGCCACGGTACGGATAGGAG
>MU192110.1:0-10557 GCA_016904865.1 Pissodes strobi
AGAAATTTCGTGTGCAAAAAGAATATTCTGATTTTAAAGAAAAGCTATTTTAGCGACATGCTTCTTATGACAAGAAACATAGTTGGACAAACATTGGCATTGATGTCTCCACTCGTTGTCTCTATGTAGACGCGCCTTACATAAGATGAACACTATTTGATTTGTTTTTATGATGTATTTTTATACATTTGCTAATATTCCTTGTAATACAATCATACCTATACAAGTATTTAGAAGCAATCTAGGATATAATGAATTTATTCAGAGTTACTTCAGAGGCTGAAGTAACAAGATGTTAATGCTTATATAATAAACCATATACAAACCTCAGCTTTTTCAAAAGCTTTAGCAGTTTTAGAAGCAGCCGTTATAACATAAGGAATTCGATCTCCCAATTTGGGAGCGTTTCCGGGATCTCTTTTCTTCATTTTCTTGGACAGTTCGACGTGAGCTTGCTTAGCGGTATAATCTTCTTTGGTAAGTTCTTTCGTTATTACCAGCTGTGAGATATCTATGTTGTTTTGTAGAAGATCCGAAATAACTAGTTTGGCATAATTTACAGCACCATCTGGGTCTCTATGTTCATAATACAAAAAATAGTTATGACTTGCATAACACCGGAGTAAAATAAAAGTACAATTTTTTAGTGGTCACAAATACTGAATTAATTATTTATCTTCATGAAGGCATGTCAGATATGTAGGGCAGATCGTTTTGATGATAGTGAAAAATAAAATTGCAGTTACCTATCAATGAGTAACTTCTGCAGACAAGTATTGATGACATCGACCACCAGTGTACAGTTATCTCTTCTTACAGTCTCGATACCTTTGCAGTCCATTTTATCATATTTATCAGGCTTTGTAAAGTACAGCCCAGCATATCTTTTTTTGTTAATCAGAAGGTAAGGATAATACACCTGAAATAAACGTAATGGACAGTGTAGATTTGTTTGATAACATTTAATGAACTGCCGTATAAATGACAGAGATTCTAAAACATCAAAAAATTTGGTGTTTATTGAAAAACACATATCACGATAGTGCTGTTTAGTGAATCTGCCAATATGTAAATAACGCTTACATTTAAATATCTGCCTAAAGTTTGCAGGCTCACGTTAGTGGCATTTATCCGTTCCAACAATCGCTCTTAAACTATCAAGAGAACAACGTCAGTTTTTTGAGCAATTTTTAGCAACGCAACGTCATTACATGGTAATTAAAGCCAGTACAGCACCCGCGCGGGCTGACCAATGTCTGTTAGAAATGCGTTTTATTGCGATGGAATTATTATTTTCATTATTCTTTAAAAATAAGTTCCACATTGGACACGAAGCTGAAAAAAGTAAACAGCTTGTTCGCACGATCCTACTACAAAACGTCTAACTAAATTTAAAAAATGGTTAATAGAAGAACAAGATGCTGCTGATTATTTCCTTCATCGTAAAATGGACCAATCAGACAGCCCGATTTTCTGAATAAATTTTGTTTAGATAAGTGATTATTGCACTAGACCTGTTTAACAGCGATTAAACTGCGTCCTCCATATTGGATTTCGTTTTGTCGATTGTAGCTGATTCTTGCAATTTTATTTTCATTAACGGTTTTTGAAAAAACAATATTTTATAAATGGTTTGAATGATCTAATATTGATTTTTATTGCTAAAAACTCGGATTTTCTTTAAAATTTGTATTTCATTATTTTGGTATAAGGTGACAGAAAATGTCAAATTTTGAAATACTTACATGTCGAATTTGATAAGCGGGCCTAGTCAACGCATCATTGGGGTATGTAACTAAGGTTACTAATTCAGGAAATAATCTAGCCGTATACCACTCAAACTATGAATTCAATCAATTAAACTACATTCATGATTTCTCGCATGATTTTTCTTTTTGGCAAATAGTTTCGTGCAAAATAATTTATAAATAAAATAAAAAATTATTAAATTATTTTGCATTCAACATTTTTCAGAAAAATCATGCTCAAAATATTGAACGTAGTTTAATCGATTAAATTCATAGTTCTCGTGATATAATACATGATTAAACCTCCTCCAATACTTAGGCACCGAACATTAACTATAAGATATGAAGGATCACTCTCCGCGGCGGCACGTCAACGGTATGCCTTCTTCCCCGCGCGAAAACTAACTGGATACTGGCAGGCGACCTTTGGACCCGGCGCACAATGGTCGAATTTCTAAGAAAGCTGGCCATAATAAGGTTTACCAGAAATAAGTCATAAAAGTTATTAAGTATTACACGTTTAAGATATCGTGTTTTAGACAAATACTTGTTGAATTTTTGGCTCATCACCTATATTTATATATAGGGTCTATCAATTATCACTAACGATAAAAATCATGTATAAAAATCATCTGTATGTTCTTAATCCGTTTTAAAAAATGATTTTGAAAATTAAGGGCTCCTTCGTTGTAAAAAAAATGATCCAAAATTTGTTTTTGCAACGGTTAATTCAGGAGTCTCACGAGCAAAATGAATGTTAAGTGGACGAAAGAAACGCGTTGATCAGGGCCTGCAATTTTGCCATACATGTATTTCAGAGTTATCGCTATTTTTAAAAATTAATCTAATATGAATCAAACTAGTAAAAAATATAGAAGCATCAGCGCAGACAACACTTGCTTATATTCTGACTCTTCCAAGGTAATATCAAAGCCATATTTACAAATTAAAACTAAATTATAAATTTTATCTGCTGATTCAGCCAAAGTATTTGTTGGGGAAACACCCCAACACGTGAATAACTTTCTTTTTTTCACCGTATAGTTTGGGTAGGACGATCCCTTAGTTCGAACCTGTACACCGGTTTTGTCGGTATAATAGAGTCCGTCATATGCAAACATTCTCATAAAGGAAAACGACACTCCGTCAATTCAATCGTGTTTAATCGTTTCCAATGTAAAACATATTTTTGTCTCCGTCAGTATTGTACACAATAATGTGTCAAATAAAGAGAGAATACAGTTTCTACCCTTTCAATTTCAAATAAAGCCCACGCTTACACCCCCTACTTTTCATTTGGTTTTGCCGCCAGGCGGCCAGCTAGAAGCTACAAGAAGAAATTAAGTTTTATTAGTGCGTAGCAAACACTCATCCGTGATGCGTCGGTCTTGTTACCGCCCGCATGATTTTACCTCCAAAAAATATCTAGCCCTGTCTTAGCCCTGTTTAAGGCAACTAATTAGGGTTTCGCTCATTTTGTTACATATTTTCGTGTACTAGATCAGTCCAGTCACTGCTCTCTAGCCTCAAAAAGTGCAGTTCAGAGTCTCACTCGAAGAACAGCTAAACGTTCTTGCTTGTTCCTTTTCGCGCCAAAGGTCATCCCTTTAGGCATTTTCCTAGTTTGATTGCACAGATATTAAAGAATATCTGGTGCACCTCAGCTATCTTTGTCCAAAATTCGAAGAAGAACTCTTTTTGGGCATTTTTGTAATAGTTAAGTGCAGAAAAAGATAGCGTTCCCTTTGGAAATTTGAACGTAAGATGGCGGATTGACATTCCTGATCGAATAATGGCTGCAATCAAGGTAAAAAAAGGATTTTATGGCTTCCGTAAAACAAACAAAAATTAAGTTGGAAAGTAACTAAGCAAAACCTCTTCCCATTAAAGATACTGGTAAAGCAGAGTCAAGGTTTAAAGGTACGATGTGTGAACGTTGCTAAGTTGGAGAAACCTAAAAGCATTAAATTAATTAAAGACAAAAACTCAGTTTAAATCACAAAATCAAGAACTTTCAGTAGATAGTCACTTTTTAAATAACCTGTTTTGTAATATTAGTTGTATGTGTGAAAGGATGAATGCTTGACATTAATATAGAAAATGCTGTATATTTATATTTATCACATTCAAATGCAACTTACACCTGCATTATTAAATTAAATCAAACCGAGTACATGTTTCAGTTCATCCTATAGATATAATCTCACTTCCCTATGGTAGGTTTATTAAAAGTGGTTAATTAATAATTAAGATACCACCCCCGCCTTTATGGTTTTCAGCGATAGAAACAATCAATTGGTTATCCCGACCAGTATTTATTACCTCTTTTTATAATAACATCAGTCTTGTATCAGCAATAACGATTCTATCGAAATTACAGCTTCAGTTTCCCTTACTACAATATTATGGGATTAGGGGTGGGCGAAAATAATCGATTATTCGATTCACTTTTAAGAAATTACCGATTAATCGATTAATTGACTTATCGATTAATATTTCAGAAAATATCGATTAATCGATTAGTCTTGATATACAAACGCCACTAAAAATCAACGAATCCTGGCCTATCGCGTAATGGGTCTGCTCACGCCACGTGTCTTCGCGACTCGCGTCATGTCTTCGCGACTCGCATCTTGTCTCCGCGATGCAATCAGTTTATCGCAAGAGCCTCGTGATCGAGGGGTCTAGACGGTTGGGTCTCAATTCGGCGGCCCGGGTTCAAATCCCGTTGCTTTTTTTATTTTTTTAAGGTATGTTTCTGAACAGTTTTTTTTTTCTTGATTTTGGGTATGGCTTGGGTTAGCACTTGGTTAGTTTCCATTTCTTGAGCCCTCGTAGCGACCGAAGCGAGCGGAGGGCCATGCAAAGCCATAATAATTACCCGGCGACCCGACCGTTGAGGAAACAGCAGAGGACCCGGAGATTTTTGGTGGCGCCATTGATATGCTGTTAATTCGGATAGTTTTAATTTCAATTTAAGAAATTTTGCATTATTACCAGAGAGAAACAACTAAAAGGAGAAGCGACAATAAGTGTCGGCACCTTTTATGTTGGTGTGCCCATTTTTGGTGACCTTGACTCTGCTCCGTTGACAACAATACCACTAAGTATCGGGAGAAAAATATTTTAAGACAATGACATCTGAACACCTGAAATCGGCGCGGCGCACACTGGTCGAAATTACGAAAAACCTGGCAGAAATTTAAATGAACAGGTTTTGTATGCTCATAATGCGTGATATGATACTATTTTGAATAAAAGAGCGTAAAAAGGATTTTTATCATAGAGGATTATGGATTTTGTTTTTAAAAAGAGAACTTGGCAAGTATTAGGTGCCTACATCAAGTAACACATTTTATTTTAATAATTAATCGACAATGAAATAGACAAAAATTTATTAAATCTATAATTAGAAACAATGCTTTAGAAAACTTAAGATGAACATTTACTGAAAAAAAAATCTTATTGTGACCCCCTTTAACTTTGTTATTTTTTTTTATAAAAAAAAATTAAAAAATGGAAATGAAGGGTTTTTAGTGCAGTCTTTACCCCCATTTAGAGCAAAAAGAAAAATCTTATAGTATACAGGGTGGATCAAAAGGATTTTTTTTAATCCAGCCCTCTTTTTATTAACATTTTTAGTTCTACGCAAAATGTTAAACATTTTTTATATAACACCCTATAAGTCTATTCTCAATACATAAGGCGTTATTGACAGTTAAAGTTCTGAATTTTTGGTATGTGATAAATGACAAACAGGCCATGATAAAACCAAAAATTAAGAACAAACTGACACTTTAGTAACAAACAAACTTAATTTTTGGTGTTATCATGGCTTTTTGTCATTTCACATATCAAAATAAAAAAAAAATTAAAAAAATCTTAAGTTTCAGACAAATTACTTTAAAAATGAAAAATTCTGCCATTTTGGATCCACCATTTAATTTTTTTGTTCTAAAAAAGGATTGAATTGTATTGTACCAAATGCCTACCAAATTAAAAGTTAGTCGGATTTTCAGAAGTTAGTCAAAATAAACTTACAAGATTTGACTCAAACTAACATACCCACATGTGAAAAATATGAAAAATTAGAAAATAATTTTAATTTTTTATTTAGAAGGGGCATTTTGGGGCAAAATATGCCGAACTGGAGATATGCGGAGAACATAAACAGAATTACTTTTGAAATTGTGGGATTTCGAAAACAACAAAAAAAAAACACTGCATTGATTAATATTACAGATCTTTTTAAAATTTTAACCTAATCTTATAGTTTCTAATATTTCACGAAAATATATCTTGCTGGGTATTTTCCATCTTAAGATACTGTTCCACAAAACTTTTATGTAGTTTTTTTTCACGCTAAAACTCTGTGCACATTTAACATAACGCATAAACGCATCAAACAGTTTAAAAAGTGTCAACTTTGACACCCAGCAAAACGACACATATTGTTTTCGGTAAAGTAATTTCATAGGCAGCTATATGCCTCCAGTGTCAGGGTATTCATGGAAGTAATTTGAGATAGGGGATTTTAAAATAATATTTTTTTTATTACTGCCAGGTTTTTCATAATTTCGACTAGTGTGCGGCGCGGCGTTTTGATTTTGACAACTATACCCTTTGAGCTAGAAAATGCACATAAAAAATCGATTGACAGGCTATCGCCTCTCCTTTTAGTTATTTTCTCTCTGTTATTACTTTGGTCGGGAAAGGTTTGAAATATTTCAAACAATTGCTTATACGGTATAATTAAATAACTTCGATCTGAAGCAAAGAAATAAGAAATAATGAAAGCATTATTCTTGTGAGAACAAGTTTTCGTCATAAATAAAAGATAAATTATTAATTTACTTTTCCTTAATTATTAAAATTAAAAATCGCAGTAATCACAATCATTAAAATTAAAAATCACCGTCAGACTGCTGCGAAGAGATCATGCAAGTAATCTCCTCAGGAATGGAAGCATACATCCCAAATTCCATCAAGTTACCATCAAAAGGAAAGCCCTGGTTCGACAAAAGATGCGAAAGAGCTGTAGGAAGGAAACAGCAAGCCTATAAGTACTGGCAGCAAAATCAGACCGCTGAAAATCGCAATTATTTTATCGAAGCGAGAAACGAGTGCAAGCGTGTGATCGACGAAACTAAGGACAAACACAATCAAAGGATCAGGAATAAACTTTTGCAATGCCCCAGTGGCTCCAGGAATTTCTGGTCGGTAGCAAAGGCAGTAAGTAACAACTTTACAAAAACGTCTCTCCCACCTTTGACGGACGAACGTGGCATCACGGCGACTACAGCCAAAGAAAAAGCAAACATGCTCGCCAAAATGTTTTCATCGCACTCTACCTTAGACGTGCCCCAAAGCAAGACTCTCCCCACTATACCGAACATCAACACCACCATGGCAGAAGTCAAGTTTTCTCATCGTGATATTCGCAAAATCCTTAAAGAACTAGATACGCAAAAGGCATCAGGACCGGACGGAATACCTGCCATCGTGCTAAAGAACTGCGCCAACGAACTAACACCTGTTTTTTCCAGGCTTTTTTCTCTTTCTTACAGAAAAGGGATTTACCCATCCTCTTGGAAAGTCGCTCGAGTGCAACCTGTTCCAAAAAAAGGCAAGAAAACCACGCCCTCAAACTATCGCCCGATTGCCTTGCTTCCAATAATCTCCAAAGTCATGGAACGTGTAGTCAACCAGCAACTACTCAAGTACCTCGAGAGCAACAGAATAATCAGCGATAATCAATACGGCTTTCGCAAAGAGAGATCGACAGGAGATATATTGGCCTATGTCACTCATATATGGAGTAGGGCAATTGAAAACTACGGAGAGTCTCGAGCGATTGCGTTGGATATTTCAAAGGCATTCGACAGAGTTTGGCATGACGGACTGCTCAACAAACTGCCGTCCTTGGGACTGCCCGCCTCTCTCTGCAGCTGGCTGGCCAGTTTCCTTAAGAACCGATCCCTACATGTTGCAGTCGATGGACACATCTCGGACACATTCACCATCAACGCGGGCGTGCCTCAGGGCGCAATCCTTTCACCAACTCTGTTCCTCATCTATATTAATGACCTGCTGATCGAAACGAATAATCCTGTTTACAGTTTTGCAGATGACAGTACCCTTGTCTCCCACTTTAGATCAGAAAAACCCTTACCAGCGACTGAGACTCATCACCGCAGACAGGAGCAGATTACAGCAATTAATCAAGACCTGGAGAAAGTTCAAACTTGGGGCGACCGAAATTTGGTCCAGTTCAATGCAGCAAAGACCCAAGCCGCAACGTTTACTAAGAGGGCCAATACAGCGGGCCCTGACATCATTATGGCAGGATCGACCATTCCTTCATCCTCGTCAATCGGGCTGCTGGGTGTCTCGGTCAACAGCAATATGTCATGGCATGACCATGTTGCTAACATCGCAAAATCAGCCTCCCAGAAGCTTGGTGCGCTATTTCGCAACAAAAAACTCTATACACCGCAGCAGTTGCTCTTGCTGTACAAAGCGCAAATAAGACCGTGCTTAGAATATTGCTCACATATCTGGGGTGCCGCACCAAAGCATACCCTAAAGCTGCTGGATTCCATTCAGAAGAGGGCTGTGCGTCTCGTCGGCGATCCGGAGTTGACCCGGAATCTGGATAGTTTGGAACATCGCAGACATGTGGCCGAGATGTCTCTGTTTTACAGATACTTTCACGGCAGATGTTCCCAGGATTTGGCCCGCATAATCCCGCCCCTGGCAACTCCTGTCAGGCAGTCCCGACAGACGGCAGGAGCGCACCAGTTCGTCGTACAACTAGAAACACCTAGAACATCGCTTTACCAGAACTCCTTTGTCTGGCGCACTGCATCACTGTGGAACTCACTTCCAGGACATCTGTTTCCCACTAATTACAACCTACAAATATACAAGAACCGTGTCAATCAACATCTTCGCACACACACCGCTCGTCGAGCGCCATAGGATCTACCTTTAGTGTGCCACTGCCATAAAAAAAAAAAAAAAATCTCCTGGACTATCGTGTTAAGAAAAGAGACAATTAATTTTTAAGTAAATTAGGTAATTTTTCGGAAATTTTTACGAATTTATGCAGTTATAAAATAAGTATTTTAATAAATATACAGTAAAAATATTGTGCAAAACCTTTAATCAATTTTAAAATCACCCAAAAGCGCCAAAATTTAATTAAATATAAAAAGATGGGACAAATTCGTGCAAGATTTTCTTCTTGCTGTCTTTTGTCAGAATATTTGTAGTCGGAAATATGGTGAAATCATTAACACAAAATCAAAATCTTTTAAATATTAGTTATTACACACCTTGAATATTCTTATCAATATTAACTAATTAAAAACGTTAATAAATTTTTGAAACAGCCAGTTGAAAATATTTATTTGGTGATATAAAAAACCATAAAGTAAGTTTGACAGGGCGCTGCAAACAATTCAAAATGTATCAATTGTGTTTTTCCAAAGCCAACAAGAGTGCTAGAGTGCTATAAATAATTTCGTTATAAATTTGATTAAAAATACCGCAAACGAAAATATCGTTTATGGCCTGCTTTTATTTAAATTCAACCTGTGTGCGGCGGAGTCCGCCGATCGTTACCAGGCAACCAAGAAAATAAACGACGATTCATTTGTAGCGCTCGCTAAACACGCACATCAAAGTTGTCACCGTTGAGTGGTCCTTCTTATCGTATAGTTAATATTCGGTGACTTAAGCTTGTATAGGCCGTTATATTTACCAGCCATGCTCGAGGCGTTATTGTAACTCTGGCCTCTACAGTTTTCAAAGAATAGATGCCAAATTCATCACTTACCAGTATAAAAAAAACTCTCCTATATAGGCGTATAGCGTACAGTGTGACAGACAGTTTTCATAACAGATCTTTTGACTGAACGAAATAGGACAGGAAACACGGTGATTCAGCGTAGTAGACAAATTAAATTGAGGTTATAATATGAGAACTTTGGGTATAGGAGTTTAGGCTTCAAAGATAAGTGTGCTGTTCTCTACGCACAATTGTATTTTCCAAGAACATGTTTTAAATCGTTAACGATTAATATTTTTCTTATTTAGGAAGTAATAAATGTTTTCTAAAAATATCACATAAACCTACTATAATAATAGTGGTCCCGTCGGACCCCTTTTGTGTGCCTTAGGCTATAGCCTAGTGTGCCTAATGATTAATCCGCCAATAATCCAAACTAACCTTACCAATCAGTCTCAATAAATATTGTATCATCGTTTTACCTTTTCAAATTCCAGCTTTATAGGACTGATAAACCTGGTACTAATCAACTCTGCCGCTTCCCTGCCCAGTTCCATGCTTCTCTCCAAAGATTTAACCTTAAAATTCACCATCACAGAATCAGTGTCTCCATAGATTACTTTCGCGTCACTCTCATATCCGTTCTTGACCGTATACTGTTGCTCTACTTCTTGTTTAGTTTGCTCAATCATAGCACGACCGTACGCTGTAACACTCTAGTAAAATAGGATTTTAAAAACGAATCATCTTTATTACAAAGTATGTTTTTCCACTTAGATTGGCCCTGACTTCGACAATAATTATTGCATCAGAAGTGTCAATTTATTCTGAGCAATTTTGAGGTAGCTTGAATTCTAAATTGAAACAACAAACAATATACATTACACACACACAATTTTTAAGACATATAAAATCGAATGAAGTCATTTCTACCCAGGCATGAGCATATATTTGAAAATCATTAAAAATAATGCTGCTATAATAAACATAATAGTACTTTAAATGGTGTATATGCTC
>MU192110.1:10657-31322 GCA_016904865.1 Pissodes strobi
CTCCCTTTAAATAATCTATGACATAAAGATTGTCTAACACGTCACTTACTCCAGATATCTCTAAACAGGGCAATTTTCCAACTTGTGCTCCTGTAAAACCATACACAGAGTTTGCAGATATTTTATATGCCAACTGTCTACCGCTCAAAACGGCTTTCAAAACAGGGTCTTTCGCATCTTTTAGCAAAGCTTTAGTCTTTTTCCTTGCTGCTAGTAGATGTTTCAGAATATGAGGCAAAAGACCCGGACGTACAGAGGATTTTACGAATATACAATTTGCTGGTGTAGTTGTTACTTGGTCATCGGATAATCTTAAAAAATAGGAGATTAATAAATTCTGTGGCTTCTTACTAACAGCTGATATATCAAAGAACGTGTTAAGTATATATTAAATTAACGCAAATTATTTTTAAAATGGGTAAACCTTAGTTTATAAAGAGTAGTTTACCATTTTATAAATGAGAATCGCTTACCCTAATTTATCCTTTATAACGACGCTTTTAATTAAAGTTGTATAACACAAATTATGGGCTATCATAATACTGGGATATAAAGAACTAAAATCCAGTGTGGCAATGGGATCAGTATAATATCCCCTAGTTGGCTCGATGACAGTAGCTCCTTCGTACTGTTCAGAACCAGCTGCTCCTTGATGGGCTGGCATAAAATAACCTGCTTGTCTGGCCTATAAATTATTCCATTAAGGCAATCATTAATTTTATTATGAAACTGATTAAACTGGAATAATTAATAATTAAGCGAGGTCGAGTGACACGAGGTTTGAAAGATTTTATAATATTTTGAAAATACATTTCAACCCATCAACCACGACTCATAAAACTCTATATAAATCGATTACAAAATAATACTAACGTGTTTCAAGAGTTGTGCCACAACTTTAACTTGTTCGCCTTTTGTTAATAAACTGGTTATGGCAACGCCAGTTACTCTGGCCATTTCGACATCATTTGTAAAACTCAGAACTGTATTTAGTAATCTTACTGGTAGTTCTGCGTCTTTTAAGCAATATACAGCAAGTCTAAAATGATTTAAAACAATTTATAACAAATATGAGCGAAAACAGAAATAATGTTTGGATGCATTCATTGCTGCGATTGGATGCATTCATTGCTGTGATGAGATCCCAGAGCACAAAGAATAAATGGTTAAGCCTTAAAATACTAAGGCAGTTTACTTTCTTGCCAACGTCATCGTTGGCAACACACAAACATATTGAAGTTTTTTTTTATATATATAGCAGTGGCACACACACACTAAAGGGAGATCCTATGGCGCTCGACGAGTGGTGTGTGTGCGAAGATGTTGATTGACACGGTTTTTGAATAATTGTGGGGTATAATTAGGGGAAAACAGATGTCCTCGGAGTGAGGTTCACAGTGATGCAGTGCACCAGACAAAGGAGTTCTTGAAAGCAATGTCCTAGGTGTCCAGATTTACAACGAACTGGTGAGCTCTTGTCGTCTGTCGTGACTGTCTGACGTGCTGCGGTGTATACAGTTTTTTGACAGGGGCTTCCGTGAAAGTATCTCTACAGGGACATCTCGGCCACATGTCTGCGGTGTTCCAGACTATCCAGATTCCGGGTCAGCTCCGGGTCGCCGACGAGACTCACAGCTCTCTTCTGAATGGAATCCAGCAGATTTAGGGTGTGCTTTGGTGCGGCACCCCAGTATGTGAACAATATTCTTAGCACGGTCTTATTTGCGCTTTGTAGAGCAAGAGCAACTGCTGCAGTGTACACAGCTTTTTGTTGTGAAATAGCGCACCAAGCTTCTGGGAAGCTGAATTTGCGATATTTTTAACGTGGTCATGCCAGGACATATTGCTGTTGACCGAGACACCCAGTAGTTAGATTGACGAGGATGAAGGAATGGTCGATACTGCCATAATGATGTCAGGACCCGCCGTATTGGCCCTCTTGATAAACGTGGCTGCTTAGGTCTTTGCTGCATTGAACTGGACCAAATTTCTGTCGCCCCAAGTTTGACATTTCTCCAGGTTTTGATTAATTGCTGTAATCCACTCCTGCTGATGTCTCAGTCGCTGGTAAAGGTTTTTCTGATCTAAATTGGGAGACAAGGGTACTATCATCTGCAAAACTGTACACAGGATTATTCGTTTCGGTCAGCAGGTCATTAATATAGATGAGGAACAGAGTTGGTGAAAGTATTGCGCCCTGAGGCACGCCCGCATTAATGGTGAATGTGCCTGAGATGTGTCCATCAACTGCAACGTGCAGAGCTCGGTTCTTAAGGAAACTGGCAAGCCAGCTGCAGATAGAGGCTGGCAGTCCGAAGGACGGTAGTTTGTTGATCAATCCGTCATGCCAAACTATGTCGAATGCCTTCTAAATATCCAACGGAGTCGATTTCTCTTTGCGAAAGACGTATTGATTATCGCTGATTATTCTGTTGTTCTCGAGATACTTGAGTAGTTACTGATTGACTACACGTTCCATGACTTTGGAGATTATTGGAAGCACGGCAATTGGGCGATAGTTTGAGGGCGTGATTTTCTTGCCTTTTTTGAAACAGGTTGCACTCGAGCGACTTTCCAAGAAGATGTGTAAATACCTTTTCGGCAAGACAGAGAAAAAAGCCTGGAAAAAACGGCTGTTAGTTCGTTGGCGCAGTTCTTCAACACAATGGCAGGTATTCCGTCTGATGCTGATCCCTTTCGCGTATCTAGTTCTTTAAGGATTTTACGAATATCACAGTGATGAATCTTGACTTCTGCCATGAAAACATTTTGGCGAGCATATTTGCTTTTTCCTTGGCTGTAGTCGCCGTGATGCCACGTTCGCCTGTCAAAGGTGGGAGAGACGTTTTTGTAGTTATTAGGTAGAAGGTAGAATGTAGAAATGTTTATTGACTATTTTTTTACATACAAATTTTACATACAAATGTAAATTATAGTCAAATATATAGTATAAAATTAACATACAATGTAAAAAAAAGACAAGAAAAACAACAAAATTTACAAACCAGTGAATCTAAGCACATTCCTAAATTACACCTCAGTTGGGTCATCCAAAAATTCATTGACAG
The DNA here is from genome assembly GCA_016904865.1 of Pissodes strobi. Classification (NCBI taxonomy): domain Eukaryota; kingdom Metazoa; phylum Arthropoda; class Insecta; order Coleoptera; family Curculionidae; genus Pissodes; species Pissodes strobi. The sequence continues at coordinate 13,726 of MU192110.1, forward strand.
AATAAAAACATTTTTCCAGTAAGTGGTTCTTAACAACTTCTTTAAATTTGTTCAAAGATAATTCTTTCGTTTTAGAAGTTAGTTTATTACAAAAATTTAGATTTAGTGAATTAGATTTCGATCTTGACAATCTATGATATGGAATAGGTAATAAGTCTATCATTTCTCATTAAATATCCATGGTTCTTGCTTGATGATAGTAATCATCTGTAATTGAAGGAATTGCAACCAAAGTGAAATAAATCAAAATACAATGTGCACGATATTTTGCACCACATAAGACCCTAATAGCTTTTTTTTGGATCTTAAAAATTTTAATTGAAGGTGAGCTGTTACCCCAAAGTGGTATTGCATATGATATCTTGGAATGAAACAACGCAAGTTTTTAGAACAGAAAAGCTTACAAAAGAACGCAACTTTCTTATTAAGAATATAACACCAGACAACTTTTTTTGACAGACCCTTCGTATGTGGCACCCACGACAGCTTATCGTCGATGGTAACTCCGAGCAGTTTGACATATTGTCCTTGCGCGAATTTAGGATTATTAGGTATTTTAAGTATTTGCGTTTTATCTTTATTTAGTAGCATTTTATGAGCATCGAACCATGACTTTGCCTTATCCAAAGATTGGCCGAACATTATCGAATGTTCATCAAAAGTTGAGCTTTGATCTTTAAAAGTGTCATCGTCTGCATAATTAGTGCATGCAGTTACATCCATATGAGCAACCAAATCATTCACATAGATTATGAATAAAAGGGGGCCCAAAATGGAACCCTGGGCAACTCCATAACTCCATAGTTTAACGCACCCCTATCTGATAAATACCCGTTAAAGAAAACAACCTGAAATCTACCGCCCACGTAGTCCCTAATTAGTTTCAATTCATTGTCCCTAATTCCATAGATATCTAATTTTCTATACAAGATGTTGTGAGAAACGCAGTCAAAAGCCTTTCATAAGTCTCACAACGTCAAAACACTATGCATCCCTTGATCAAGGCTCCCGACCACGCTCTCTACAACATTCAATAGCGCTTTCGTAGTTGACCGTCCCGCTCTAAAACCAAACTGGTTGTCGTTTAGAATATCAAATTTTTCCAAATAAATAGACAACTGATTTTTTAAAATTTCTTCTAAGACTTTGCCAAACAGGGGAACAACACTAATTGGACGATAGTTATCGGGACTGTTTATATCTCCTTTTTTAAGAAGATGTGTTACTCTGCTTGTTTTAAATGCCTGCGGAAACTCACCATTAGACAAGCACCTGTTTATCAGTTCTGTCAACGGTGTTATAATTAAATCTATAATAGTACTAGCTAAAATTCTATGATTAATTTCAAAAACATCAACCGCTGAGGAGCTATTCAGTGTCATAAAAGTATCATTACTGCCTTTGCTACCGACCAGAAATTCCTTGAGCCATTGGGGCATTGAAAAAGTTTATTCCTGATCCTTTGATTGTGTTTGTCCTTAGTTTCGTCGATCACACGTTTGCATTCTCGTTTCCTACCTACAGCTCTTTAGCAGCTTCTGTCAAACCAGGGCTTTCCTTTTGGCGGTAACTTGATAGAATTTGGGATGTATGTTCCCATTCCTGAGGAGATTACTTGCGTAATCTCTTCGCAGCAGACTAACGGGTCGTCGGTGCCAAAGCAGACGTCAAGCCAAGGAAAAATCTAGGTAGAACTTCCTTATATCGTCCCAGTTTGCAGAATTGTAATGCCAGATTTTGCGAAGCAATGTTGCATCCTTCTGGAAGCGGAACGTGATTCGGAAAAACCGCTTAGCACTTCTCAGTTCTGGTGGGGTGGTCTTTCACTGGACGATGCGAGTAGCCGTATGCATCTATCACCTAGGGCCGCTTCCACTGGAAGCATCGGCCTCACTCATTCCTTTGGTGGTCCCTAGTCTGACAGGGGCAAGAATGAGATTTGTTGGGTCACTCCCCAGTGATCAGCCCCAGACTTTGTACTTCGGTGTTCTTCAGCCTGGGGGAGGACGATGTGATTTGATGGGCCACATCCCGTGGCAACTCGGATGGCGGGGTCGTCAGTCCCCGTAATCAAACTGCTCTCACCAGTTTGACGTTCTTGCCTGCTAATGCAATGCAGCCCCTCCTGCCACAAAGCAGCTCCAGACTTTGTACTTCAGTGTTCTCCAGCCTGGGGGTAGTATGCTATATATTGTCAATGAAGACGTTACAATACTAAAAAAAGTTTTTTTTTCCTCGTAACGAACAACTAAGCATTTCTTGTGTATGCTTTGGAATCGCAAAAGCAATAATTGATCGGTTTCAACACTAAAAAAGTTATTTAAGAATTATAAAAATTATGCGAATTCTGTTCTTCCATTTTCGCCCTTTTAATAGTAAACTGCGTCCGATTGAAAACATGTAATAGAAAAACTAATAAGGAAAAACATAAAGAAAGAAACTCACCTGTATGTCTCTGCTCTATTACAAAAGAAAATCCTTTAATATGAAACTAAGTCTCTTCAATCTAACCTTTGCGCTGGGCGGTGCCAACTTTAAAAATCTCCAGGCATTTCAGACACATTAACGAAGATAAATATGTAGAATCATCTGTTACGCGCATAATTTCATTTGAGTATTTTCAAAATAACATATTGTTTAATGTTTTATAACTCCTCTGGGATGGGAAAATAAATTAAAAAAAAAATGATGCATCTTCACGCAGTACCCATTCGATCTAAAGGCATAACTATGGCTAACCAAATTATTCTTACCTTCTTCTTGTCTGTTCGTCTCCATTCTGCAAATCTGTAATAATACTATAATGGACGTCTTCCTTTTGTTCTCCTAAAATCTCTTGACAAACACTGTTCAGAGTATACGATCTAAGCTTAAAATCTCGTTTTGTCACTAACAGCATATCATATGGTACACGACCCTCAAAATTTATACTTTTGTAGGTTCTTTTGCCTATTTTGGTTTGGGTTATCGTTTCTTTAATTTGAGAGCTAAAAAAACCTTTAAGTAGTAATGATTTAACTAGTTAGAAGCAGAAGAAACTACTAAAAGAGCTAGTTTATTTAGGATTTATTGATGAAGAATTGAGATTTTTTTGTTTGCTAAAAAGAAAGCACATACATCCTCATAGAAAAAAATGTGTCACTATTTTTGATATGACGATGGTGTCTGAGATAATCCAGGTATAACTGTTCGTTGACCCCCCCATGGATGTGTATCTGTATAGAAATATTTACATATATAATAATCTCCTAACGACTTGAAACGAATTGACCATAAGAGAGCAGTCAAGAAAATGTCCAAAATTAAGACAAATTATTGCATTGCTGGGCTTGATATGACTGCTGCCACGTGTGTGTCTCTAGTAAATCGGTTTTATTTTCAGTTATAGCAACCCAAATAAAAAATTCTACTCATGAAGAATAATGTTTAAGAATACATCTAGTTATTTAGTACAAACAAAAAATAATAATTATTTTAAGTACTAAACTACCCTGACCAAAACATTGCATTTTTGTCATCAGCATTTGATGCTACTTCCAAAAAGTGGAAAAAAGAAGTTTTATTTGTTCAAGATGGCAAACTGGAAAAAATGCAATGCAGAAGACAGCGGGTCACCTATAAAACTGGGGGACACGGAAGTAGCATCCACGTAGATTGCGAGTAGTGTTAACTACAGCAATCGGGCGTCCCCTGGAAACGGCACGAGCCGGCTAATCCTTCCTACACCGAAACACTAAGCGATCAACACCAACCGATCGATAATGAATCGGCTTTTATCAAAGCCAACATTCAAGACGACCTCAATTAACATTGAGGGACTTTCTAAAGATAAGGAAACTAACCCAAACCATTTTATCTGACCTGACAAGAACCACCAAATGCGACATTTTGGTAATCCAAGAAACCCACAGAGGCCCAACTGCACGCAGACCCATAATCGCGGGAATGAAAGTGGCCTTAGAAAGGCCCCATGACCAATACGGAAGGCATTTATACATTCCGTAAATGTATACGGCACCTAGCACTATCCTATTGGTTGGATTTAAAATTTCAACCAATCAAACTTCAACTGCCATATGCGTGTACGGAATGTAAATCGGTGCCATATGCACTTACGGAATGTAATAACAGTTTATTGAGCAGCATGTCTTTGCGATTCAGTGGATCAGATTTAGCAAGCCTGGTGGCGGCAGTAGTTAGATGCTGTGCTTCTGATACGATGCTTCGGTTTGCCTCCGAGTCCGATTCCCGTCAGTGGCAAGCGTTTTTTTAATTTTTTTAAAGTTATGTTTGTTTCTTTTTTTAAATTTGGGGTAGTTTGGGTTAGTTTTGTTTGATTGCACCCCTGAGCGAGCGAAGTGCCATACGTGAAGTTAACAGTACTAACTACAAACGCATGTTTGAAGACGCTTGTCTTTAAAAGACACCTCTTATCCTTTCCGAACTTCTACCATACTCTTTGAAGCCTTCGGAATATATTTATACTGCAAAAGTATTATTACATTCCGTGAATATGGCACCGAATTACATTCCGTACACGATTATGGCACCCCCGCGTTGATTGGATAGAAGTTCAAATTTTGAATGGTTTGACCAATAACAACACCGAGGTGCCATATACATTTACGGAATGTATAAATGCATACGTAAGCGCCGTATTTGCAAGACCTGATCTTGATGTCCGATCTGCAGTATTAACGTCACATAACAACATTGAGATTCTTACAGTGGAGTCCCTTACAGTCACGTCAATATACAAACCGCCTAATGCAGCCTTCGAATTTCAAGAGGCTTCCAACTTCCAGCCGTAAGACAGGAGGATTGTGATGGGAGATTCCAATTGCCACAGCACAATATGGGGATATACCCAGACCGACGAAAATGGAGCTAAGCTCGAAAATTGGACAAAATACACGAACATGCACCTCGTACACGACCCCCAGCTACCTCCGTCTTTCAATAACGATCGCTGGAGAAGAGGCTATAACCCCAATAACATTTTTGTTTCTAACAGACTTATTCCCCTATTAACCCTATTAACAAGACATGTAGAACATCCACTCCCGAAAACACAGCACCGCCCCATTTCATGTGTAATCTCCGCAGCAGTAAGACCTGAAAATGTTCCACTCAAAAGGCGATTAAATTTCGAAAAGGCAAGATGGAATCAGCTTGCAGCTGATCTGGACCATAAGATCACCTCCCTAGAAGGAAACCACGAAAACTATGATGCTTTCATCGACATCGTCAAGAGACTATAAAGAAAATACATCTCAAGGGGATGTAGAACCGCATATATACCAGGTTCTTACTCCAGAATCCACAGACCTGATGACGAGGTACCGAACTGTATAGGAGGACGACCCCTTCTCTGAGGATACTAAAATACTGGCGAAGATCTGATGCAAGCAATCTCTAGAGCAAACTCCGATAAGTGGCGAACGTTAATGTCCTGGATAGCAGAGCAGCCAACGTGCCTGGAAACTTATCAAAAATCTTAGCAACGACCCCACAAGCGCTACCCGGAACCTCACATTCCAGACCAGATCAGATCGCACACCAACTGCTACTGAACGGAAAGACCCAAAGAAGAGCTCCCAAAACTCAAATACAACGACAACGAAAACGACTGTCTAGCTAAGCCATTCACAAACAGTGAATTAAAAAACGCCTTTAACAGCTTAAAAAATAGCAAGGCTGAAGGACTAGATGATCTAAGAACAGAGCAAATAAAACATTTTTGAACTGCAACCATTACATGGATCACCAACTTAATGAACTGCTCTGCGTAAGGAAGTTACAAATCCCAAAAATATGCAGGAGAGCTCGAGTGGTCGCGCTGTTGAAACCGGGAAAGGACTCTGCAGAACCTAAAAGATTTCGACCTGTATCATTTCTGTCATCTCTTCAAGGTTTTCGAAAGATTGATACTAAATCGTATATCTAGTAAGGTAGACGAAAGCATAATACCAGAGCAAGCAGGGTTTAGACCGAGAAGGTCTTGCTGCGCCAAAATCCAAACCTAACACAACATATTGAAGATGGCTTCGAGCGCAAGTAAATTACCGCTGTAGCCTTTATAGACCTGACCGCGGCATATGACACCATAAACCGTCAAAAAGGAACTAGAAAATTGTTTTATGTTACCAAAGACGCCTGGCTAGCCTGGTGAAATCTCTATTGCAGAACAGGCGCTTCTATGTTACACTGCAAGGAAAAGAGTCGATGGAGAGACCAGAGGAACGGCCTAACTCAGGGAAGTGTACTGACTCCAATGCTTTCAACGTATACACAAATGGCCAACCAACCGACCAACAGACACGTCGCTTCATCTATGCAGATGACACAACCATCGCCGCACAAGGGAAAAGTTTCGAAGAGGTCGAGAATAAACTAACTACAGCCTTTTGGGAAACATGACACAACATTACGACATAAATCAGTTGAAGCGAAACCCCAGCAAAACCCAGGTGTGTGCATTTCACCTGAGAAATAAAGATGCTCGCAGAAAACTGCAAATCACATGCAGAGAACCAGAACTCGAAGCATGCGACACTCCAAAGTCCCTAGGCGTGACACTAGACCGCACACTATCTTTCCAAAAGCACTGCCAAAATACAAAGGCCAAAGTTTGTGCTAGGAATAATATTATCCGGAAGCTCACTGGCACAGCATGGGGATCAAAGCCTGACGTACTACGTACATCGGCTCTTGCTCTATGTTTCTCCGCTGCCGAGTATGGGGCACCAGTATGTCATAACTCGGTTCACGTAAGGCATGTTGACGTGGCCTTAAACGAGACGTGCAGGATTATAACTGGCTGCCTGAGACCGACACCTGTCGAGAAGCTGTGCCCTCTATCTGGAATTGCCCCAGCACGTGTCAGACGCAAAGTTGCATCCGAAATAGAGCGGCAGAAGCAGGTCGGAGATAGGCGACATCCTCTACACACCGAACAACCTAAAATCAAGGAAAAGCTGTCTCCAATACACGCAACAACTGCAGGCATGCCCAGAACAACGCTGCATAGAACTGTGGAAAGAACAACAGCCAAATCTGTGGACCGAACCCAGGGAAGAGCTGCCACCGGGAAAACTTTTACCATACGCCACATGGAAAACACTGAACAGACCAAGGACAGGAGTGAAGCGCTGCAAATCAGTAGGATGAGATGGAGAATGCCTGTGGATGACGAGTTGTGTGACTGCGGGGAGCTTCAGAGCGACAGTCACCTTCTTAGATGTCCCAATATGGGGGAGGCATGTACGATGGAGGACCTAATCGTGGCAAATGAGAAACCGATAAACGCTGCCAACTATTGGAACGGAAGGGTCTGAATGTACGCATTGGTTCCTCGAACTCGGAAAGTAAGTAAGTACCTATAAAACTCTACTCTGCCTAAAATGCTCTGAAGAAATGCTCTTTCCTCATAACTTATAAACACAAAGATTACTTCCACTCAAAAATCACAAAACAAGTCGAGAACGCCATGCCGAATGTGTTATCGACGTCAACAAACTGGTGGGAAAATGCTTCCAAGATATTAATGGACTTGTTTGCCAAAAATTATAGACACTTCGATGATTTCAAAAACATAGAAAGCACCAATAAAAATATTAACTATTTGAAATCCGAACAAGCTTCATTACACACCAAGGCAGAACATTTAGGGTCTGGTTTTAGGCCTGTATTAGATAAGTATTTCAATTGTGATTTTAATATATGTTCTGTAATTAAAAACAATGCCTTGATAGACGATGTAGCGGAAAGTGTGTTAGAGTTATCCAAGAAATATACTAAGAATGATTATGTGATTGTTATGGGGGGTATGATGAATGTTTTAACAGGTATAAGGGTTCATGAAAAAACAATACAGGACTTAATTAAGGTTAGTACTTATACGAACTTGATATTTTTTTCTGTACCAATATGGGGCAATAATAATTTGCTTAATAATTACATAAACGGGCACAATAAGATGATGTGCCGTAATATACAGGGTGATTCATGAGGAAACGTCAATACTTCAGGTACGTACTCAGGGCCCAAAATTAAACATAAAAGTCTATATAAATATGTGTCCGCGAGGCCTTCGTTTATAAGATACAGGGTGTTAACATTTTTATTTAATTTTTCTATTTTCTAAATAAAATCTATGAAAATGTAAATATTGTAGTGAAACTTGATATCCGTGGGTTTTTTGGTATGACGAATTCGAATCTAATCTTAGTATAGCTCTTACTTGTAGGGAGCGCCACCTACATGGCTTTCCACTTCTTTGAACATTCACAACTTTTTGGTATGACTCCGTATTACATTTTTAAGTAAAATATATTATTCCTTTGTCATTTTTACGTCAAAAAGGTACACTTGTTAAGAGTTGATACGAGCAACCGTTTTCGAGATATTTGGATTTAAAACAATTTCGATGCATGTGATTTTTTATCTCAAAATTTTAAAAGTTGCTTTTTTTGTCCAAATTTAAACGCGTCTTGGCACAAAGCTTTGAAGTGAAGGGTTAACACATTTTTTGAGATGTGTATTCAGTGACTCAGACATAAACTTAATAATAATAATTTTAATAAAAATTAAATAAGTATATTTTGTTTAGTTTATGTCTGAGTCACTGAATACACACCTCAAAAAAATGTGTTAACCCTTCACTTCAAAGCTTTGTGCCAAGACGCGTTTAAATTTGGACAAAAATATAAACTTTTAAAATTTTGGGTTAAAAAGTCACATGCATCGAAATTGTTTTAAATCTCGAAAAGGGTTGCTCGTATCAACTCTTAACAAGTATACCCTTTTGACGTAAAAATGACAAAGGAATAATATATTTTACTTAAAAATGTAATATGGGGTCATACCAAAAAGTTGTGATTGTTCAAAGAAGTGGAAAGCCATATAGGTGGCGCCCCCTACAAGTAAAAGCTATACTAGGATTAGATTCGAATTCGTCATACCAAAAAACCCCCGGATATCAAGTTTCACTACAATATTTACATTTTCATAGATTTTATTTAGAAAATAGAAAAATTAAATAAAAACTTGACTTGAAAACGAAGGCCTCGCGGACACATGTTTATATAGACTTTTATGTTTATTTTTGGGCCCTGAATACGTACCTGAAGTATTGACGTTTCCTCATGAATCACCCTGTATATAAGGACAAGAAATATAGTAATTTTTTGCATTTTAATGCTATATTGTTTTCAGATTGTTTTATGGTAAGGAATGGATTGCATGTAACGTATATTGGTAAAGTTAAAGTGGTACAGAATTTACAAGTTTTAATAATGAGAAGAAATGTACTGTATTACGATAGTGAAAATATTAACGTAAGTAAGAAATCTTTTTTAGAGATATCGACATAATATTAATTAATTCTCAAAGTCTTATGTCAAAATTTGATGAGCTTCATAATTTTATACTAAGTTCACGTCCTGAAATAATATGTTTAACATAAACTAGAGTAACAGAGGAGATATATGAAATTGAAATTTTAGGATATAAAATTGTGAGGGTAAATAGTGAAAATAGGCATACATACAGGGGGTGTAATAATTTACTTAAAGGACCACATAAATATAACTGAGTTCAAAAAGTATCAACACCAGAAGAATCATTGGTATGTTGTTCTAAGAATTAGTATTAATGATAAAATTTATGTATTGGGTAATTTGTATCATTCTCCCAACGCGAGCCATGCTGAATTTTTGTCATTCTTTAATGGACATTGCGAAGATTGGGCTGATAATGAACACCCAGTAATTATAATGGGGGACTTCAATATTGACTGGTTGTCACAAGATAGTTATGCGCATAAACTAAAAAAAAAATAACTGAAGATAATGGTCTGTCTCAAATAGTCTCAGAAATTACTCATCCTACTGATCGCGGGGGAAGCATAATAGATTTGATATTATCTAACAGGCCGAGTATTTTCGAATGTTATGTGTTGGATAAACCACGTATTAGTGATCATTACATTGTTAAAGTATCAATTCAGTCAAAAACACATTTTGGGGAAAATTTGATCGTCAATACAAGGGAAAGAATAAACTATGGAGAAATAAATACAATTTTGTCAAGGTTTAATTGGAATTATATATGTTTTGATGTTAATACGAAATACGAGAAGTTTAATAATACTATTGTGCGGGTTCAGAACCAAGTAGCTCCAAGAGTAAAGAAAGTTATTAAGCCTAGATATAAAGAATGGTTTAATGAACGAATTCAAGATGCAATTAAAGATAGAAATGATAGTTATAAAAATTTTAGAATAAGTCAACTGGATAGTAATAAGAGTAGGTACAGGGTGATCCCCTATAATGTCGCCCCCCTATAACTTTTTTATTTTAAGTGCCCCAAAAAAAATAAAAGTATCGTTATGTAGGTACTGAAAAATACTTTTTTTCCGCGTATAAAAATATTGGAAAAATGATCAGTATACAGGGAAAACCAAAAAGTTAATTTTTTTTCAATGGAACACCCTATATATGAATTTATTTTTCCATTCCTTGTAAAATTCTAAGCATATTTTATATATAATGTCATACCTCTAAAGTTAGTAGTTTCCCAGCTATAAACAGTTGAAAATCGGTACTTTGGCTACTTTTCACCTTGGTAGCAAGAAGACCATTGGAGATGGAGTAAAATTAATTTCACATTCCTATCTTAACTTTTCAAGAACTATCTGATGGTGCTAACTGGCAGTCGGTACCATGGGTACCAAATCTGGTACCATGGGTAACAAATCTGGTACCTCGGTAGGTACCATAAGTTAGCACCATCAGATAGCTCTTGGAAAGTTAAGATAGGAATGTGAAATCCATTTTACTCCATCTCTAATGATCTCCTTGTTACCAAGGTGAAAAGTAGCCAAAGTACCGATTTTCAACTGTTTATAGCTGTGAAACTATTAACTCTAGAGGTATAACATCATACATAAAATATGCTTAGAATTTTACGAGGATTCGAAAAATAAATTCATATATAGGGTGTTCCATTGAAAAAAAATTAACTTTATGTTTTTCCCTGTATACTGATCATTTTTCCAATATTTTTTATACGCAGAAAAAAATATTTTTTAGTACCTACATAACCATACTTTTATTTTTTTTGAGAAACTTAAAATAAAAAAGTTAAAGGGGGGCGACATTATAGGGGATCACCCTGTACAAAGAGTGTAGGAATAGGGTAATAACTATTATAAGGAAGGAAAAGAAGTTTTATGACAGGAAAATTGATCTGCAGAAAAATAATCCTCGGAATATGTGGGAAATACTAGGGCAGTTAATTAGTGATAAAAGAATGAATACAATTAATAAAGTTGAAATAAATGGGGAGGTTATCACTAAATCTGAAGACATGGTGGAGAACTTAAATATTTTATAAACAGCATATTCTTAAATTCCAAATAGCTGGGGTGTACCATAGGGTAGTACCCTACGTCCTCTGTTTCTTTTATATATTAATGATATTTCTACAGCCGTTGGATCCTGCTCGATCCATTTATTTGCTGATGACACTTTATTGTATTTTTACTCAAAGAACCTTGACCACCTAATAAATTGTATTAATATGGACTTAACACAACTTCATAAACGGTTCAATAGAAATTCGCTTAAAGTTTATGCTAAAAAAACTAAATTTATCTTAATTGGTAAAATTTCACGAAGTTTCGCAGAAACAACTAAAATTAAAAATAGACAAAGAAATAATTGACAAAATAGATCATATCAAGTATCTTGGCTTTGTCATTGATGAGTATCTCACGTTTAAAAAAACATATTCTTTTTGTTATTGAAAAAATTAGTAAAAATATAAACTTTTTGTCAAGACTATCGGGATATTTAACACAGTGGTCCAAAACAACTATTTTCAATACTTTAGTTTTAGCCCATTTAGTTTATAGTTCTACCATACTGTACACAGCGAATAAAAATGAAATAAACAGGTTACAGAAATTACAGAACAGGGTAATGCGTCTAATTTTGAATAAAAAAAGGGAAACTCCTATAAGTAGTATGCTAAATAAATTAAACTGGCTTCCTGTGGAATACTGTGGATAATGTTATAAAATACCAAGTTATGATACTCGTGTATAAAATTAAAAATAGATTAACTCCAAGGTATTTGACTGATAAAATAATAATTAATGAATCTGTTCACCCTTATCCAACAAGAAACAAATCCAATTTTCACGTGACATTGAAAAATAGAAAGAGCACAGAAAATTCATTATATCATAAAGGCTTACTTGATTTTAATTCTATTCCAGAAGAAACAAAAAATTTAGAAAGCCTTAACTCATTTAAAAATAAGCTTAAAGAGTACCTAAATCTGTGATATTGAATTTTAATATAGTTTTAAGTTATTAGTTTTACACATTTTGTGATTTGAAAGCTAGAGTGAGAATGATACAAGTGGCATAATGTTTGTTTGTTCAGTCTGCATTACTGTTTCTTTTTTTCATTGTTTTATTGTTGCAGTTTATATGACTATGTATAGTTTCACTGAGGTATATTTCACTATTGTTTGTTCATTAGGTGTTATATGTAAAATTTTCATATTTGTTTATTGCTCTTTATTTTGTTTGTATGTATTTTGTTCTATAATTTTTGCATTTTTCATTATATTGGACTTTATGTTTTAATTGACGTAGTATTTACTGTTAATTTGAATTGTACTGGTAATATACTGTATTAGCTGGATGCTAAATAAATAAATGAAAAAAATATATATTATGTTAAAGCCATCCGCCCTACAAAAAAGACAATCAACATGGTTCCAACGCAATTATTGTATCGGCAACTTGCAATGAAGTGGAACAAATATTCCTCTCATTTTCATAGTGGAACCTACTTGGAATGTCCTTTGGAAAAAATGGAACAGGACAATATATGAGTCCTTATATTTTATTGTTATTTCGTTATTTATTTTTTGTAAACATCTTGAAATTTTACTTCAACTTATGCTGTTGAAGAAAAATACAAACCTGACATGCAAAAGCCTCCCCAATTGATCAAATTCAGGTACTTTAAGATGCTTCGCTCTTTCTAAAAGATACGGAAAATCAAAGTTATTAATATTGTAACCAGTAAAAATATCTGGATCTGATTCTCTAACAAAGTTGGCCCAAGCTGCCAACATTTCCTTCTCTGTTTCATAGCAATAAACCTACAAATTTAAAACTTTTTTAGTGGTGTGCTATTCAAATCATATACCCTTAAAAAAGCTCTATTTAATATAGATTCAAGACATACTTACAATACATTGTTTAATACCAAAAAAAATATAGCCAACAAAATTTAATGAAAATAATAACACGCCAAAAACAATAGTTTTCACTTTTACTGAAATTCCAAGAATTTAAAACAGAATTAAGTTATAATAATTTTCTTTTAATTTTACAATCCTCGGAATATGTGTTGTAGGGTAGGACGAGTTGAAATATGATAAAACATTTGTTTAATTTCAATAGGATTCACATGAAATTACATTTTTATATTACCCAGATGATTTAGTTGAGCCTGTCAGTTTTTTAGGCTCCTGAAAATGTGACATGCCGCGTTTAAATTTGCCTACAAAACAGAAATTGTACATAAGATGAAATATTATCAATTCTATTTTTAGTTTTTTCAGACTACTCCAACTAATAAATGCAAATGTATATGGCAATTTCAAACAAAATAATTGATAGTTTGTTCTATTATATTGAGCGACCCTAAACACATTTTTCTGCTTTGCACGTCTCATAGATGACTACTGTGACAAACCCAAGATCGAAAATATGTTCAAAAATGTACCTCTGCATGGCCAATAGGAGCACAAGAATTTAAACAGAAAATATTTCTTGCCATCACTTCCTTCACACCATGAAGTTGTATCACATTTGCTATCTGTATAACTGGATCAACATTGGGCTCGGGAAATATCCCTACAAATTTGTAATAAAAATTACTATATCCATAAAACTATTTTCTATAAAATATAAACTCCAAAACCTTAAGATTGAGAGCAATTAAAGGGCCGAATGGACGAAGGAGATAAGTGATAAAATCATATAAGGGAGTAACTTAATTTCAAAGATAATTCCTTAGACAGAAAGTTGTATATATTAATAAGCACTGTAGAAATAACTAAGCATTAAATACGGACATAGTATATTTAATTTAAATATATTCCAAGTAAAGATCCTAATCATACACCTACCAACCTTTTCGACCAGCACACTCAATATCAAAACTGAGTATCCTGAACTGTGCAACATCTCCCCACTCTCCTTCTGGCGTATGCGCTGTAAAATCTTCCCATGATACATCACATTCAATTTGACATCTAGAAACTTTAGCAGAATTGGTTCTGAGGTACCATTTTTTGGGGGGTAATTCGATCCAGACACACCCAAGGATGCTTGTGTCTACCATAAACCTGAAAATCGAAGGTAATTCATCTGATACTTAAGTAATCAAAACGGCAGAAAATGTGGCAATGGTAAACGGCTTGATAGCATTAAACGGTTTTGTTTTTGGCGGATTTTTGTATGTTGAGTTGTGCTAACAGAAAGCAATAAAATAAAAAATCTTTAGTTCAAAACAAATAAAATATATTTACAAAGGTGGGACGCGTATTTTAACAAACCACCACACAAAAAAACAAATATATAATCAGGCATTGAGTAATATTATAAAATTTTGGAAAAATTAGAGGACCAACGAATTATTACATACACATTTCCTGACTTTTCACTTAAACGTAAACGCAATTTAAAATCACGTAGCAGCGAATTATATACAAATGCTGACAATACTAAAACGGAGTTTTATCCGCAATACCGAAACAGAATTATTGCACTCGAGGCGCGTTTCGTTAACCATGTTAGCATCATCAGGAGATGATTAAACTTTCTAAGAGATTAAAAAGTTTAATCATCTCCTGATGATGCTAACATGGTTAGCGAAACGCGCCTCGAGTGCAATAATTCTGTTTCGGTATTGTGGATAAAACTCCGTTTTAGTGCATGTTGCCGAAGGTTCCAAACCCCAACATTGCTGACAAGTACAAAACATTAAAAAATTCTGTTCTATGACGGGCTATGAAGACATTATCATAGAAACATATATTCACCTGGTTGACATCTCCTCTTACTCTTATTATCCTAGATAGGTAGAGGCTCATTTAATCTTAAAGTTGTGGGACCAAGGTGGTGCACATACCGTCCATGGGCCATATTACACTGGTATGTTTTAGCAAAATGCCGTCACTGACATGATCCCCCCTGGACAAATCCCTCACGGGAGTTTTGTAACATCTGTACTCTATACTTATCATAACCAGTGAGGAATGGCCCACAAACAACATCACGGTAGTTTGGTATTGAAAGAACCAAGCTACCAGTTTGTATTTTCTTTGACTTACAAGGAAGAATATTCTGATGATCATAAATAGATTTAAGTTTATAATAAAACTTTTGGTAAATATTATTAACATAGGTATTAAATGACAGTTTGCTATCCATATATACGCCAAGATTTTTTACTTCATTGCCACTCTGCTATTACCTCATCCATTATAAGTGAGAGAGGTCGATGTCAAAGTGGTATGCATGATGACCTGTGATTTAGCTGGATTTACAAAAAGCAAGTTACCTACTTGAAGCCCAATGTGAGATACTTGCCAGATCCTCATTAACTAAATCATCAAATGTATCAAGGAGACAATAGGCCGGTGAGGGTAGGTATACTGGTAGATCATTAGCGTACATATAAACATGTAAAGTCGGCCGCAAAGATGGCAAAAAAGAGTGGCTCAAGCAAGGATAGATCCTTATGAGGTCCCATTCTCAACATATCTCCAACCTGACCGCCTGCTTCCTATTGTGATGATACTCAGCAAACCAACCATTTGCATCAATTTCATAATGGCTCAACTTGGTCAGCAACAATTCTATGGTCAGACTATCAAAAGCTTTAATAATATCTAATAAACCGCAGGTCAAGGGCGACCCTCATCAAATGCTTGAGTACCTAATATCACTAGCAATTTTCAATAGTGTTGTGGCACAATTATCATGGTTTGGCTTGAATCCTGGTTGAAACTTACGTAATACATTTCTATTTTTTATACTTTCTGGAGCTTGGCCTTTGACTATTTTTTCAAGAATTTTTGATGCAGCAAGCAGAATATTTATAGATATAAGTTGACTTAAACTCGTAGACCTGTGTTCATCTTAGGCAAGGCCATGAAAAGAGTCATTCTCCACAAGTTTGTCTCTAAGGAACAATTTGCAATGTGAATTAATGGCTTTAAATACTGTGGTAAATAAGATTTTATCATTTTAATAGATATACTATGAGTTTTTATTGCACCACTTTTAATACTAAGAATGCAAACTAAGAACTCCTCTTCTGTTATTAGCCTAAGCCTAAAGAGCTCCCAGTTAACACTTGTACTGAGAAAGCCATCGATTATCCCTGGGTCAATTGCATTTGCATTGCTATTTTTGGCATATAATCCAAAAGATGGTTGTTTATTAGATTAGGAATTTCTTTCCAGGTACACATTTTATCCCAAAAACTTACATTCATTTCATCCAGCACAACTATTGATTTCCATTGTAAAACAAGCTTTTTTCTGCTTTTACCACAGAGAGTACAGTTTTTAACTGAATATAATAGTTTCTGCATTTTGGGGACTGCTGACTTAAATTTATGGAAAGCTTCATGTTCTACGTTCTATCATCTTTTTAGATTACAAATGAACCAGGAAGGCTTTCCCAGTTTGGCTTTTTGCAGGGCAATGACAATTAAAAGGGGACAAAATTGTATCATTAAAAATCTGTAGGTACTTAATATCAATTATACAGCACATTCTGCCAGCCTATGCCCTGCCAATCAGCTTGAAACTGCATAGAAGATGTAATTTTCAAGCTTCTACCAACTACTACAGTAAATGATTAATTAACTCAATTTTAAGATAATTAATACAAAAAAGCAATATTTGGCATACTGTTCTTCAGAAGAACTTCCCTCCTACAGTACCAGAGAATAAACTCACAATAATTTTGGATAAACATTTATACTATGAAAATACTTACATCTAATAAATAAGTATGCATCCAATTGTAAGAAAGAGATAATTTGATAATAGCAGTTCTTACCGTGTTTCAATATCAACATTACTTTCAAAAAATTCAAAAGAATGAGCCGCAAGTGGCTGATAAATAATTTGAGTGCTCAACAATCTTTTAGCTGCGGGCACAAACCTATGTTGTGCTAAAGTGATTTTTGCAAATGGCTCATCATCCTCTCCATGATACTGAAACAAGTTTTTGCCCATTACTATTTCCACCATTAGCACTGCATCAGTTATACCTTCTCTATTTCCTCCTCGTATGTCAGCTATTAATACATCATTGAGTTTAGCCTGAAAAAAATAAGCGATACCAGTCTGTGGAAACTAAATCATTTTCTGCATACCTTAAAGGGAGCCAAGTCTTCTTTTGTGAATGTACTAGGCAGATTCACATAAAAATAGGGTGAAAAACCATGAACATGACAACAAACGCTGTTGCCTTCTTTTGTGATGCCGAA
>JAEQML010057888.1:0-31314 GCA_016904865.1 Pissodes strobi
ACGGTCCCCAAAATTTTCCCAGGCTCACCTGCCGCCATACCTACTATGGTCCTAACTAGAAGTGAATTTCTAGTACGCCTCTGGTATTATTTCGGGCTTACGTTGCAGTTCGACATTTAGATCCGCGATTTAATACAACCTTATATCTATCTGGCGCCTTCGTCACACTCTATAGCACACAGTACCGAGTTAACGTTAACAGCAGTTTCATGTTTTGTGGGTTGCAGGATGTGTGTGATCTGCGCGGCGTTCTCACTTTTCTGGCGCGAGATGATCCCTTCATTCTCCACCTGAAACGGGGTCTTTTTGGAGTCGAGCATTTCAGTTGTTAAGTCGATACATTTAAAAATCTGGTTTAATCCCAGATATCTTCGTTGGATTTTGTCGACTAACAACGTAAAAATTTCCGCATCGGCCATTACGTTGTGCTTTCGTTAATTTTGGTGCCGTAGTTGCAGGAATAACTCGCGGATCGAGGTTTTTGGGAATTTGCTTGTCCAATATTGGTCGCCATTGTGATGCTCAGTTTTTTGTCGCGTAGTGTGCCCTCATTTTAAAGGAGGTAAGTTCTTTGTTATTTGCAGATGTTTTGCGTTCTTCTATCTTTAGTATTTGCATGGTTGCATTATTTCGCTTTTCATTCATTTTGGATCCGATTTAATAAGCTTAATTGATCGGCGGGCCGTCATCCCAATTAGAGATTAATTAAGGTTGGGGGTTTCTGTTTATTATTCGGATGGCCTAGTTTATTATTTAATAATCATTAAAAATAACCGTTTTCGTTCATATCGCACTCGGTTCAGTAGCTCGATTGATCGGCGTGACGTCGATTTGATTAGAGAGCAATTAGGGCTTATTGGTTTTGTATTCGGTTGGCTTAATTTCTCGCGGAGCTTCGCGCTTGATTTAGTTAATCGTTATCTTTCATTTCGGTCTCAGTTTATTGGCTTGATTGATCGGCATGATGTCAAGTTAGTTAGGTTAAGTGAAGCTATTGTATTTGAATATAATAGTTGTTGTCATTTATTCTTGGGGTTTTGCAATTAGCCAAATTAAACATTTTATTTTATTTCCGACGAAATGTAATGTATATTTTCGGTAGTTTTAGTAGTTCGATTTACTCGACCTTTTTGAGGCGGTTTAGCAACGAGTGTAGGATTTAACCATTGATTTCATCTTATCAAGGGCAACTATTTTCTACCGCCATGAGTTGCGATTCATGCTTAAGCCGCTGATTTAGTGGAATTTATTGTATTACCGAAATTAGGATTGATGCAATGGGGAATTATTGTTTTTATCTTTAATTTTAGCTATTAATCTTGCAATTTACTTCTAGTGATTTATGTGGGTAGTTGATTTTTACTATTAATTGGACACTAAACCGGGAAATTTTGTTGTTAATGTTTAGGTTATGCAGTTTTGTTTATTATTAGTTTCCGTTGCGAAGGTGAGCAGCCATCTTGTCGTGTTGTTTAATGCAGTTTAAATATCGAAGTTTATTCTCGATTTATTAAAATAAAGGTAGAGGCATGTTTTTTTTTATTTTAATATTGGAAAGTCGTTCGGACCATTTATTTGCCAATTTCGTCTAGTAGGATGGTTTTATTTAAGTATATTTTAGTGCTTTTGTTTCGCTATGTGGTCCGTACTTGAACCTTTCTCTTGAATTAATAAAATTCGAAAAGAGTTATGCTTTTTATTTGATAATAATATTGGAGGGTTCCTCAGACCATTTATTTGACAAAGGACGCCGCACACTTTTAATTGGATTTTAAAGAATGACGGAATTTGATGAAATTTTAGTATGTTGTAGTTCTTGGCCTCCTGATGAAAATGTCCCATGAACACAAAACGATCCTATGACTGGTTTCCGAGATACAGTGGCGGGTAGGGGTTCCTTGGAAAACACTAATAAATTAATTTTTATCTTAAGTGGCTCTGTTAGATACTACAGGACAATATTGGAGAACATAGGGGTCATCTTATGCAAATAGATACAGGGCTAAACATACATAATTTAATAAGAGTCAGTATTTCTTCCAGACACAAAAATGCAACAAAATATCAACTATTTGTTAAATACAACAATACACGCAACGAAATAAAAGGGTACTACTGCACTGGTGCAACCGGAGCACGAGTGGTAGGTATGTGCTGCCACATTGCAAGTGTTATTTGGTATTTAAGTTATGCTCGACATCAAGATATACTTAAATATCCAAGCAATAATGCTCTAGAGTGTGTCGAAGATGTTGGAAATCTCGAAGAAAATATCTTACCAGAAATTATTTATAATGTTCAATTTTTCAATAACATTGTACATACATACCACTTTTTGCTGGTATATAAATAATTGCTTAATTAGAAAAAATATATATTTTATGGTTTTCGCAAGCTAAAGTTGGCTTTTGTCAGTTTTTAGAAAGTATAAAAACAAATAAAAATACTTATACTTTTTGAGAACCCCCTGTACTATGTTAGGGTTTGGAACCTTCGGCAAAATGTACTAAAACCCTGCTTTAGTACTCCCTGTACATAAAAATTATTGCTGTTATTTACTGTTCCCAACGATTATTTACGTTTATTTTGCTGGGCCAAACTCGGTCCTAAGTCTTGGACTGCTTATTTCTAAAGGACTGTAATATTATTTATGACTTATGAAGTCGGCTTCCCTTGGGCGAACTGAATCTTATTTAGTCTTTTTTATTTTGCATAACTAATATTAAGCTATAATTGTAATTTTATGATTCATCTGATATATTATTACGGGGGTGCTCTTTTCTCATTTATTCTTTGTGTTTTTTTTTAACTTTTGGTTCATTTTTGAAATTTTACTCAAAATAAAAAATAAAAAGGGGAATACCCTGTCTCTTGAATATGAAATTTGGGATTCTGCTGAATTATTATTTTTGGAAAGATAGTATATAATAATAGCCATCGATTCAAATATCATTGTGACTCGTTACTAGGGAATGTTTCCATTCCTAGGGTCCTTTCCCCGGCCGAGAATTTGGAAGCCTTTTCACCAGGCAGGAATTTGATGATCCGCCTACCTGGCTGAACTGTTGCAGTTTTGACTTAGGGGAACTGGCTTGCCTGGAGTAAGCGGGCTGTCCCTTGAACCAGCTATACGTGTTGGACGTCGGCGTCGGAGGGTCGGCCGTCCAGCTTGGTTCCGGAACAAGCCGTCCGTGGCGACCTGACGGTGAAACCTCTATGCAAGCTAAGTGCTAAATTATTTTAGTTTTAAATGTTTGTTATGAAATAACTGTCCCTTTTTGAATTGGTAACGTAACCCTGGTTGTATTTGTGCCCATTTTATCACTGCGGTTTACATGATCACGATCCCGCGCGGTAGACAAAACTCAACTTAAGTTTTTTTCCCCTAAGGAGCACTTGACTGGTGCTGATTCATTAATTCCATTATTTACCCTTAACAACAGAGAGTTTTGTTCAACCTCAAAAAAATAATTTTATTTAATTGTTATAATTTCATTGTTAGTTGATTAGTTTTGAACTGCCTACAATAATTATCGGTGCCATATCTTACTTTATAGATCTAAATCGCTAATTGCAATTTACAACTTTTTTTACACTTATTCAGGGCTATTTCGATATTTTTTTGTTTTCTTTGTCAAATAAAGAGATAGTATTGTTTTTGCGGCGCTTTATTTGGTTCCACAATTTACTAAACGTAATTTCGCAGCTTTGCGAGTGATTTGGTGGAAACTTTTTTTGCGATTCTTACCGGCAAAGTCTGCCTTGAGGAGCGGAGGACTTGCAGCAGGTTCCACGAATAACGAACTCGATGGCGCCCAATGAACCTTTCTCCGGTTCATTGAGCAGCGGGCAAATTGCGCGCTCACTTTACAACTTGCTACAAAGCCTTGCATTCCGACCTTGCTGGGTGTTTATTTTTTAACGAAGGAGATCTGGTCGAATTCGTTAAGTGTACAGGGTTATTCATTATATTTTGATACCCACCTGCACCCGAAATTACAGGTAATGCAAAATAAACTTAAATTCAAAAGTTGTGTGGTGTTTTATGTATTATCTTTTAGAAATATCAAAAGAAAAAAATTGCC
Organism: Pissodes strobi; assembly: GCA_016904865.1. Classification (NCBI taxonomy): domain Eukaryota; kingdom Metazoa; phylum Arthropoda; class Insecta; order Coleoptera; family Curculionidae; genus Pissodes; species Pissodes strobi. The sequence continues at coordinate 4,086 of JAEQML010057888.1, forward strand.
TGTCAAATGTCAAAAAACCGCGTAACCATAATTTTTTTAAATGGAACACCCTGTATATTATTGCATATTTGGATTGTGCGAAAAAGTCTAGGCATATTTCATGAACAATGTCCTATAACTATCTCTAACGGTTTTTGAAATATCGGACAGTTGAAAATCGACCATTTACCAAGTTTGGCAGCTTGTAAAATCTAGACGGCTAAAGATGGAACAAAACGATTTGCACTTTCCTACATTGGTTTTCCATAAGCTATCCTATGACATTAACTTTAGATTTAACCAGAGGTTAAAAAATCCTGGATAAACTTAATCTCTGGTTAAATAAAAAGTTAGTGTTATACGATAGCTTATGAAAAACCGATATAGGAAAGTACAAACCGTTTTGTTCTATCTTTAGCCGTTTAGATTTTACAAGCTGTCAAACTTGGTAAATGGTCGATTTTCAACTGTCAATATTTCAAAAACCGTTAGGGATAGGTATAGGACATTATTCATGAAATATGTTTACACTTTTTCGCACAATCCAAAATATGTAATAATATACAAGGTGTTCCATTTAAAAAAATTAAGGTTATGCGGTTTTCTGACATTTGACAGGCAATTTTTTTCTTTTGACATTTCTAAAAGATAATATATTAAAAATCATGTAACTTTTGAATTTAATTTTTTTTTGTATTACCTGTAATTACGGCTGCAGGTGGGTGTCAATATATAATGAATAACCCTGTACACTAATACTACTCTCGGTGGAACTCGTCATAGCTACACGAGCATTGAACATCTTTCAATTTATTTACCATAAAAAAATAAAAAGTTTATTTCACAGAAAGCGCGTCGCAATATGAAAATGTTTAATTTACAAAATAATGGGTTTGATTTACTTCAAATTTTATTTTCTTCTTTTCAGTGCATTTAAATAAAAGCTTGTTTTTATTTTTTTTAACTTTTATTTATTAAAAAATTCACTTACTTGACGAGCATCTACGCTAAAAACTATATTAGAAAATACTTTGGAGATTAAGAGGCATCATAATACAGATACAGGATACTTAACATTTTATTAGTGAAAAACCGAATAATCTAGAGGGCCCAAACATTAAGGAGGGATATGGACCGAACATATCAACAAATTGCATTGATCCAATTGAAAATGCCGAATTGGTATTTTTTTTGATTTTCTGTTTGAAATCTTGTTTATGCTTACAACGCATAGTGTAATGAACGCCGATTTACTCTATTCACTTACTTACTGTATTTTCGGTCTTTTCTTCACCTCCTGTTCATTTTCTGTAAGCGGGTTCACAGTACCAGTGTGTTGACACCCTATTTCGTCGAATATAATTTACCTAGACACTTAAATAATTATATTTATCTCAGGTATATTTAATATAAGTAAATGAACGTAGGCCAAATCAGTTTGCGTTTTTAAAACAATAAAAACAATATTTGAGATTGCGTATTTAAGGGAGCACACAATAACTGAAAGGGGGCATTTTCTTAATTAAATAGTGGTTGGCTCAAATCTAGTCACTTATTTTCTGGTATGACCTCGTATTTAAAGTTCTCCAGACAATCAGTCTTGGCACAGTGAAAAGAAAATTTCACTGGTATTATTATTTAACCGCTGTGATTTTTACCGTGTATCAACTTTCCTAAATGATTATATTTTATCTGAGAGCATGATAAGTAAAAACTAGCCAGTTAAGCAATTATGGATTAATAAAAGAAATACAATTAGCAATAATTCTTTTCCGCAGTGATTTACTTTGTATTCATACACTTCCTCCTTATTTCGTGGCTTATGGCAAAGACAATTCTACAAATCATACTAAATAAAATACTGGATGACGCTAGCATGGAGTGGTTTTAATGGAATAATCATAATTAAATACGCGATTAACTTTTCCTACTGCATAAAACTACAGTGTGACATTAGCACTGAATGGCTCAATGGAATAATCATTAAATTTTTGAGTAGATACAACAAGACAATGTTATCGAATATACAGGCACCCTAAGCATTATGATCTTAAAATTGCACTTACTGTCTATGACCTAACGTTATACCGGAACCTGCTTCTGGAGCCTTAATTGCTTCTGTTGAACACCTGCTTCTTTGTTGCATTATGAATTTCAAACTGCGTTTCTTTACGTTATTTTTCAAACCGACGAAATGAATTTGCTTAATTACTTAGTTACTTCCACGAGTCTCTAAACTGTGAGACACTATATTCGGTTTGGTCACTACTGAGACCATAGTACATACTTGAAAATTTTAAGTTATTTTTAAAAATTATCTGAGTCTCTAATGGACATTACCATCTACTGCAAGTGAAGTTTCTGGTCAGACTATCATTTGCCCTGATAATTTCTCGCTTTTATTGCAACTTTTTTTAAAATTACTTTTATTTTTCGTTTCAATTGGCTGGTTTCTGGAAATTTTCCTTATTAGAAACGCCCCCTGGCCAATGGTTTTCTTTTTAGAACAGAGTTTGGGGGGCCTGGTTTTTAAGGCTTGCATCTCGTGTTAGCTATTTCATGAAGTTCTATCTAAGGTACAAGTCTTCCGTGTTTAAAATCGGTTCCCGTATCGTGTGAAGTTAAACACCATGCTGTTTATTGAAATATATTCCAATGGTAAGTGGTTTTATTTTTAATCAAGCTGCGTTAGTTGCTTTTCGTATACTTTTATTAGGCAAAATGGTTAACCCCATTTTTGCGATTCTGTCATTACTTCTTGAGAGTTAAACTTTAATTTGTTTTTAATTCTCGTTTAATAAAATAAAATAATTATTTTATGGGAACGTTTTCTCCCTGATTTTAATTCGAGACTGGATTTAATTTTGGAAGAATTAAAATTAAACTTTTAAAACAATTGTCGAATCAAATTTAACTAAATCAGGTGCTGGCCCTTGCGAGCATCACAACAGCTATTTCCAAGAAATCAATCTCAGGTTCGTAAACCTCAAGATATCTGCTATAGAAAAGTTCCATAACAATTTTCCATCCGAGATCGGGAAATACTACAAAATCGATATTAAATATATCGGCAATTTTAAGAGTCTGAATAAATAGCTCTTCTTTTGACGCAGGAATATATCTTCCAATATTTTCACATGAATTTTATGTTGAAATATATAGATTTAATTGCCTGAAATCTCATTGAAAACGTTTTGAAGCTAGAAAACTGGGTTAGAATCGAATAAGGTGGAAATGAACTAATTAGAGACAGTTTATGGTGGATTTTATGGCAGATTTGGAAATAAATTTCACTTTTTGCATATCGATGCGTATAGTTTGCCTGAAATCTTGTTTAAAACGATCTGAAAAAGGGTCAGAATCGGGAAATTGTTTTCAAAAAATATACAGCGTTTACTGCGGATTTTATGGGAGATTTTAAGATAAAATTTTACTTTAAATGTCAAAGCTGTGGCAACTATTTTCAAAATATAGAATATAAGAAATATTTGTCTTTCATAATATGAATCTAGCATTTTTTTTATGTTTGGCACACACACAAAAGTAAAATCCCATACCACTCAACGAGCAGTGCGTGTGCGAAGAAGATGGTGGACGTTGGACTTGAAGCGCTGTAGGTTGTAGTTTTCGGGAAAGACATTGGGAAGTCCATCCCCGATCGAGGCAGTCCTCCGGACAAAGGTGTCCCGAAACAGCGACGTCCTAGGTGTTCGCAACTGAATCGTATTGTCACGACTAACAACCATCCGAACTGGCCACAAGAGTCTAGGTACAGACCCCGGCCGTTTTATTTAAAGCTTCAAACCCTATCCCGGGGGCATATTTTTGTAAACAGGAGACGCGTCCGCCATAAGACGCGAGCCGAAGTAGAGTAGTCTATAGCAGACGAGTTAGGCAAAACCGCTTGGTAAACGGCAGACGTGTCAGTTGCAAAAATGTTTGCGGAATCGAGAGCTGTATATAGCAGACGAGTGAGATGGATTTTTGCCTGAAACATCTGTTATTTACTAAAACTTTTTAATAAGATATTTTGTGTTATTTTGAATTTCTTGCGATAATTTAGAATACTTCTTGCTGTACTTACCAAAACCTAGAGAGTAGTAGATTATACTGGTAAAAATAGATGTTTTCTTATTTTCTAAACATAAACTTCCTATTCTTTGTAAATATTAGACAAAAAATGCAAGTTCTAAATGCTGCATATAAGTATATATTTGTTAAAGTAGGTAGTATACAAGTAAGTAGAACAAGGTTTTGAGTTTGAAACAAAAGTTACCTATTTTTTAGGACAAAACACTTTGGAAAATAGACAAACACTCATAGGACAATAAAATAAATAAATAAAACTTTATGATTAAGGATTAAAAGTTTCTAGGTAGGTAATTAATTTAAAATAAGACATTTTTGGGCAACTTATATACAGGGTTGCTCAAAAGTTCGGAAAATAAAACACAAAAAAAATTACAATGTTACAATATTTTGGGCAACACAAAGTTAGTGTCGCTTCCTCTTAACTTCAAATGCGTTCTGTACAGCATACATCAAGTTTCTTCACGAGTGAGCAGATTGCCTAAATATTTCTTTAAATTTTCATGGGAACAGTTTTCAGAGAAATTTCGTTTGGCTTCGTTTAGTTCATTTTCCTTAAATAAGGAGTAATATTTTTGTGACAAATCTCGTGGAATTCCGTTTTTCGCCGTTAAAATCCATCTCAAGGCCCCTTCTTTATATGAAAAATGCATAAGAGCAATTTTGGTTCTGGCCAATGTTTTCTTAGCACTTTCCTCTCTCCTAAATCGTCATCTGTCAAAATAACTGTCGGTCGAATTTTTTATAGCATTATTTATAGCAATCCTTCAATTGCAAGAACAAATAGATAATTTTTTTGTCAATTAGCTAAAATGCATCCAACGGGTAATCCTCCCGCCGCACTTTGTACCACAAACAAATTTTTTTTTGGTCATATATTTTATGGTCATAAACATCACAATTACCAGATGCATCGACAAACATAATTTCATTTGCTTGTGGTATCTTTAACGCACGTTGCATAAGTGGTGTACAAATAGCTGCAGCATAATTATACTGTATAGTTATTATTTTAAAGCCTAGGCCAGTTTTGGCTGTATGAGAAGCCAATGTTTCCTCCAATTTGAGCATTAGACCCAGTACGCTCATTAAAATCCTCTTTAAATTTCTTTTTCCACAAATTAGATACATCCGTTTTTGTTTTGTTTAGCTGTTGATCCCAATGGCCTCTTACGAAGTGCTTCAATAACATTTATTCGATGGTTATGTGTTAAACGAAATTCTATTAAACAAGACCATTCTACTGAAGTTACGGACTTTACCTATAAGAGACTTGGCCCTTTGAAAGAATTTCTTTATTGTAATAAAAATTTTGGCTGGACAATCAATATTCCTCGACTTTTTTTGTTTAGTTCCTGTTGATTTAACTTTTGTAGCCGTATTTAAATGACACCTATAAATACGTTTAAAAACATTCCTCGGTGCAGTCGTGGGAACTTTAAATGTTTTTTCAATGGTCCAGGTTTCTCTAGTTACAGCTTCCAGATCAGATACCCATTTCTAAAGGAAAAGTACGAATTAGCTCTGCCCAGCTCTGCCGTAATACCAAAAAAACTGTAAACTTGGCAACATTGCAAACATGACCAGTGAAGCATCACGAAAAAACCCTTGAAGGTGATCTTCAAAATAATTGACTATTTCTATACTTAACGGCAACCCTGTATAAAAACTTTTTAAAATAATGAAAAATCATCATTTCTAAAACGGCGTTGACCCTTATTACTGTTTACGGTACAAACTGACTTTTACGTTATATCCTTAACCCTTAACCTTATATTACCTTAATATAACGGGATCTACCTATTAGGAAATAAAAGGAATAGGTAGAGATAGACTCTATTTTAATAAATTGCCCCAAATTATGAATTATAAAATTATCTTATACGATCAAATGAAAAAAAAACTGAAAAACTAGCGAGCTTTCATGAAAGAAAACTTAGGTATCCTCTGATCGTGTTTTGTAATCTTACCTACCTACTTATACTTATAATTAATTAGGTAATATAATTTTTTACTCAAGTCCAGATCTTCTTTACTAGCTAGTTTGCAAAAGATTTTATCATTGTCTTTGATGCTCTTATAATCATAATCATTTGGCAATTCACGCATTTTGCAATTTATTTCAAAAAACCTCTATGATAGGATAGATCACACAATTTCACTAATCAAGCAAAAATTAGCAAATGCAAGTGGAGTGTAAAAACCATTCATTATTTTATCTTCTTTATTCATTATTTCACACAATGAATTTTAATTTCAAAAAAGAAGCCCAGAAACTATTCAATTGTTGTTTTAAGAGGCTATGTAAACAGCAGACGTATCAGGCAATCTTGGGCGGACTCGTCTTCTAAATATGAAATGTTTTTCGGGCATTGGCGGAATTAATCGAATGGATAACGCGTCTCCTGTTTACAAATATGCATCCCGGGGTATTATGTATGGTAGTTTTGCATGACCCTTCGCTCCTTACGGGGGCTCAATCAACAAAAACTAACCCAAGGCTAACCCAAAATATTATTATGGCTTTGCATGGCACTCCGCTCGCTTCGCTCGCTACGGGGGCTCAATCAACAAGAACTAACCAAAACTAACCCAAGGCTAACCCAAAATTGAGATAAAAGGGTAATTTATAAAAGAACAATAAAAAAAAATCTGTCGCGACCGACGGGAATTGAACCCGCAGCGCCGGGATGAGACGCAAGCACGCTACCCTCCACACCACCGAGGCCTTCCAGAAACTTTGCTAGAACGATTGAAATATGCATTTAATCAAAAAGGTGATGCTGGTTGCATAACACGGGGTTTGAAGCTTTAAATAAAACGGCCAGGGTCTGTACCTAGACGCTTCTGAACTGGCCTTGCAGCGTACCGTTTCTCTGTCTGTATGAGTCATCGGCCGCCGGCGAAGATTCAGGAATGCTGGAATTATCTCGATCGAGTCATATAGAGTGGCCACGGAATACTTCCCGAATATTCGTGATAGATTAGAGATTATATATAAGGAGCAGACCTAAGCCGAAAGTTAGTTAGTTAATCACTGAGTGTTAAATTGTAAAGAGATAGTTGGAAAGTTATAAGACTAGTTTAGTGAGTTCAATTGTATACAGTGGTAGATGATAAAGAGAAGGATTTTGGAGGCTGCATCGGACTTATCCAACACCACGATTTGCCTTGCAAACACCTCGTAGACAAAGCACTAGTCAAAACCGACGGCGAAATACCGATAAAGATTAAGGATAGCAAATATTTCATCCAATTCCATGAAAATCAATAAAGGAGTTGTAATAGCCACTTGTGAGCCGGTGCAGTGGGTAACCAGTTGCGAGACGTAGTCAGAAGTAACACGCTCAACGTCACCTAAGGAAGTCCTAGAACATTTCCAGAAGTCGTGACATCATCTGTCCTCCGAAGAACTGAAGAAAGCTACACAATTTATCAAAGAGCAGAGCACAGCCTTTGAAAGGAAAAATGGCAATACTCGAAGAACGAACATCATAAAACATAAAATCGACACTGGAAGTGCTCACCCCATACGGCAGCATCCTCTGAGGCTACCAGTGACGAAGCAGGAAGAGGTTACCACATTAGTCAACAAAATGCTTGACGATAGAATTATTGAGGAATCATCGAGCCCATGGTCGTCTCCTGTTGTCTTAGTCGCCAAAAAAGATGGAACTACCAGAGTCTGCATGGACTATAGAAGGCTCAATGACGTCACAAAGAAAGACAGCTATCCACTTCCTAGGATTGACACGTTGCCGACACTAGCAGGTTCTCATTGGTTTTCAACACTCGATTTAAAGAGCGGCTACTGGCAAGTAGGCATCGACGAACAAGATAAGGAAAAGACTGCCTTTTCTACCGGAAGTGGTTTATATCAGTTTAAAGTTATGCCCTTCGGATTATGCAATGCCCCCGCTACTTTTGAGCGAATTATGGAGGTTGTTCTACGAGGCCTCACTTGGAAGACATGCCTGGTCTATCTTGATGATATAATGATAATGGGAAAAACTTTCGAAGAGCACCTACAAAACTTGCATGAAGTTTTTACTAGAATCAAGAATGCTCAGCTCTTACTGAATCCAAAGAAATGTTTTCTTTTTCAAACAAAAAGTTGAATTTCGCGGACATGTCGTGTCATCAGAGGGAATCCAAACCGACCAACGGAAGATTACAGCAATCAAGGACTGGCCTCGTCCTCGCGACAAACATGAACTGCGGAGCTTCCTTGAACTATGTACTTATTATAGAAGATTTGTTGAAGGATTTGCAAATATAGCTGCACCTTTACATAAGCTCATTGAAGACGAGCAAATTATAACTGGGATCATAACTGCTATTCTGCGTTCAGGAAATTAAAAGCGGTTCTATGGTCTAGTCCAATAATGGGATATTCGGAACAAAGGGGTCAATTTGTATTGGACACAGATGCAAGCAACATCGGCATCGGAACAGTTTTATCGCAAGTACAAGCAGGGGAAGAACGAGTTATCGAATACTACACTCGAACACATTCGAAACCTGAACGTAACTACTGTGTAACCCGAAAAGAGCCTTAGGCAATAGTACGGTCTGTTGAGCATTTCCATCAATATCTATATGGGCAAGAATTTCTGATAAGGACTGATCATGCAGCACTTAAGTGGCTTTTGGATATGAAACAGCCTGAAGGACAGGTAGCCAGGTGGCTTGAAAAGTTACAACGATATAACTTTAAGGTTAAGCACAGTGCAGGGAGATTGCTTAATAATGCAGATGCTTTATCCAGAAGACCATGCGCGGATAATTGTAAGCATTGCCAAAGAATAGATCAACGAGTAGGAATGAAGATAGTGAAATAGCACTATTGCTAAGAGAAGAACATCAACCAAGACCAAGCTGGAGCGAAATATCAACTAAAGGACTTACTTTTAAAACTCTGTGGACTCAGTGGGACTCTCTGGTGGTGGAAAATGGACTTCTTAAACGAGCCCGGGAAAACGCCGATGGAAAAGTAGTGAAGACACAGTTAGTGGTACCAAGGAGGAAGATATCGGAAGTTCTGGAAGAAGTTCATAATGGAAGCTCTGGTGCTCATCTCCGAGTGAACAAAACGATTGACAAGATCCGCGACAGATTTTACTGGGTCAACTACTGCCAGGATGTGAAATCGTGGTGTCGGCAGTGCTCAACCTGTGCCGCAAGCCAAGGACCCAAAACAAGATCTAGGGGCCAAATGAAACAGTATAATGTGGGCCTACCGTTTGAACGTATCGCCATTGACGTAGCTAGCCCTTTTCCAGAAACAAATAATGGCAACAAGTACATTTTAGTGGCAATTATCTACTTCAGTAAATGGCCTGAAGTATTTGCGATCCCCAATCAAGAAGCTGTTACTATAGCAGAGGTCCTTGTGAATAACTTATTCAGCAGATTTGGTGTGCCGTTAGAGCTGCACTCAGATCAAGGACGCAACTTCGAATCCAAGGTTTTCCAGAAAGTCTGTGAGTTACTCAACATCCATAAAACACGGACTTCCGCCTTACATCCACAATCAGACGGCATGGTTGAGAGGTTTAACAAGACCATTGAAGAACATTTGTCAAAGGTCGTAGATGAACATCAGAAGGATTGGGACCAACACACCACTATTTTTAATGACCTATAGATTAGCAGTCCATGACACGACAGGACTAACACCAGCCATGGTTTTATTTGGAAGAGAACTCCTTTTACCCTGTGACCTATTATTCGGAATGCCAGACAATCAGGATATGGAAATTCAAGACTACCCAGACTCCCTTAAGGAAAAGTTACTATACCCATGAATTAGTCAGAGAAAACACGGAGAAAGCCAGTGACCGAATGAAGACACGATATGATCTCAAAGCTAATTCTATGGGATTTCAGATGAACGATAAAGTCTGGTTATATAATCCGCAAACGAATAAAGCAAAATCTCCCAAGCTAACGCCAGTATGGGAAGGACCCTATACAATCATCAAAAGAATTAATGACGTTGTGTATAGAATTCAGCGTAGTCCCAAAAGCAAACTGAAAGTTGTTCACCTCGACAGGCTGAAAGCATATCACGGACATGCAGTATCTGATCGCGACGATCAGGTTTAAGAGGGAAGCAATGTCACGACTAACAACCATCCGAACGTTTTTGTGTTACCCTATAGAACTGGCCTTGCAGCGTACCGCTTCTCTGTCTGTATGAGTCATCGCCCGCCGGGCGGCCGCGAATATTCAGGAACGCTGGAATTATCTCGATCGAGTTATATAGAGTGGCCTCGGAATACTTCCCGAATATTCGTGATAGATTTGAGATAATATATAAGGAGCAGACCTAAGCCGAAAGTTAGTTAGTTAATCACTGAGCGTTAAATTGTAAAGAGATATTAGTTGGAAAGTTATAAGACTAGTTTAGTGAGTATGTTGTTGAGCAGCTTGTGTCTGACGGGTGTTTCTGTTTAGCACAACTCTGGGCGGAATCATAAGTGCCAGTTTGTTCGAACACCTTCCGTAGTGGTATCGATAGTAAAGAGATAGGTCCGCCACTTTTCTTCGATGTTCAAGGCTACCGAGGTCTTTAGTCAACTCTGGGTCATTCACAAAACGGACGGCTCTCCGCCGTATGCAGTCCAACATCCTGGGCAAATGTTTGGGTGGCGAGTTTCACACATGGGAACAATATTCCAGAGATGGAGTTTTCTGGGCCTTATAGAGCAGTAAGAGCTGATCAGGTGTATACAACCTTTTTGCTCTATGGAGTGCTCCTAGATTTTGTGCTGCTGCCTTGGCGATTCTGGTGACGTGATTACGCCAAGACATGTTGCTTTCTACGTTGATGCCCAACTAGCTTATGGATGAGGCCCGGAGTCAGTGTTTGTCCTGTCATTAATAAGCCAGGTCCTGCAGTGTTTTCCTGCGTTAAACTGGAAATTATTTTCCTTACCTCATTCCACGATGGTATTTATTTCCTCATTGATGGCAGCAATCTGATTTTCTCGTTCGCGTTGAGAATGAGCAGCGGTCATTGGAGTTCGCGACATGAATGAGGATATAAGAGTGCTGTCGTCTGCAAATCTGTAAATAGAAATATTTGTCCCGTCTATGAGATCGTTGATATAGAGCAGGGACAGTGTGGGTGATAATATATACCCTTGAGGAACTCCGGCCTTGATTTTAAATTCCTCCGAGAGATGTCCATCAATACCAACTCGGATCCCCTAAGAAACTGGAAAGCCATAGGAACAGTGCTGGTGGTAGTCTGTATGCTGTCGATTTACTTAAGAATCCGTCATACCACATCCTATCAAATGCTTTGGATATGCCGAGAGCCACTGCACGAGATTCTTTTTGCATAAAAAGTGGATGGGCAGGAAATAAATACAAGTAGCGAAGCACGATGGGAGGCTGTATTTAGATGGAGACAATGACTAAAAACATATAATGAAACTTTATGAGAATGGTATGAGTGAAATCTAAGCATCTCATGATGCAGGTATTGTTGGCACTGATGTAGCTACGCTTAAAGAATACGAATGACGATGATGAGGATCGATTATAGCAGAGTACACATTATCTAAAATTATAACATTTGAATGAATTAAACAGAACGCATAGTTAGAGCTGGGTACAGTACTAACAGTAAATACCCTCCATATATTTCAAGGGAGAAAAGGGAGAAGGAGTTACTGCGCCAAAGTTAAAGGCAGGAAAAATAAAACTGGAGCCGACAGAAGAAGAAAAGGAGATGTGGACAAATTAATCTTTGAACCAAATTAAAGAACGACTAATTTTACCATTCAGTACAGATAATGCTATGTCAGATTTTAGTTCGCTCCTGACAATGCCTGTTAGACGTTCACGACAAACGGCAAAAGCGCACCAGTTCGTCGTACAACTGGGAACACCTAGAACATCGCTTTACAAGAATTCCTTTGTCTGGCGCACTGCATCACTGTGGAACTCACTCCCAGGACATCTGCTTCCCACTAGTTACGACCTACAACTGTTCAAGAATCGTGTCAATCAACATCTTCACCCACACACCGCTCGTCGAGCGCCAAAGGATCTCCCTTTAGTGTGTGTGCCACTACCATAAAAAACAAGAAAAAAAATTAACGAATATAGAAGGTGTTTAAGATTAACTACTATATTGTTTTGCATGTATATTATGCATATTTGTTGTTTAGATTTAGACATTAATTTTAATAAATACTAATGCAAATATCTTGGAGGTACTCTTTTACTACTGAAGTAGAGCAATTTTATTAATATTGCCCTGAACCCTCTTTCCAGGTAAGTAATCAGCTGTATTACCAGTTTTGCTCTTGTAATCAATACGCCACTTCTACGCCATTATCGAGTTTTTCAAGGCTTAAAGTGATTTTTAAAAAATATATATACTCCAGTTGTAGAGAAATCAAGAATCTTCACAAAAAAGGTTATAAATTTTCTTAAATTCAATATGCGCCGAAATCAAAAATCGACAATGCAGCAATAAATTAATATCAATAATAAATATTTTGTTCTTACCATATTTAATGCCAGTAATGCTCTCCATGGTTGTCATTAGTGCGGTTCCAATTTCGACAGCCCAGGCCCTGTTGGCAGCCTCTTCAGGCCTAGAGCAGACACTGCGGGATACGCCGCTTTCGCTAGTATAACCCTCTGTACAAGTGAAGGAAGATATTATGAAGGCTACCAAGTAAGTTGACATGATAGTAGTTTCTTCGAAGCTGGACATGGTATAAGTGCTAAAAATATAATATTTTCGGGTCGTAATAAGGAAGATCATGTTTCTGATTGCGGCTTGAATGCATAGGCATTATTTACTTTAAAATAATAATCGTATAGCAAACGTTTACAAGCTTAATCATCCAACACTTGGTTTCATTCTGTCTTAAGATTAAGCTGTACACGTAATATAACAGGCCCAACATAGTTCGTTTGCCATAATTTTTCTATCAAGCTACGGATGTTTCTCCTGGTAATATAACTACTTTAATTAACAATTGTTTGGGTTTTCTCTCCAATTAGAGCCGCTTGCTCTGGCTCTAGGGTGTAAACAGCACATGCAATTGATTGCATCACGAACATTTTGTAATACGGGATGGATCGACCAATAGGAGAGGTCGGTTTTTACATAGTGCACTATTTGCATAACAATATAGAACATCTCTACTTTCATTAAATTATATTCTCTTAGTTTACGGTATTCCTAAACGACTTGTGGATAGTAGTGTTTAGAAGCTAAATCAGGAGAAAATTTAAGCTGCTTCAATATCTCCAAACCAGCATTTTTAATTTCAATTTTATAAATATGTTGCAGGGATGAAACGACTCAATAAAATATTTGCCGTACGATTACGACACTAACACTTTTGTAAACGCAGTGAATATCAGTATCTTACAAAGCGATATGTTTGAGAACACAATCTGAAAGCAAAATTTAAGTTTGAAAATATTGAATTTTTTTCCCATGAATTCAACCAGTTTACGTAAAAGAAAAAATCATTGAAAGTCAAAGCTGAAAAATGTTGGTAGATACAATAGCTTACGAGATATTCAAAGGAATCACAAAAAAAATTGGCAGCTTTTCAAACCTAAAATAACTACTTACCTGTCTATAATGGTACTGTTAGATATCGGAGTATTGCTTAGTGCATTTAAGCCTGTCGGGTACGTTAGACTAAGCTCAAACGTCGCCTTGTATTGGGGCTCATCCAGGCAAGGAAAAGCACGCCTTGAATGAATCGGTTCAAATTTGGTCAGCACTAGGTAGGAAGTTTCATTCGTTTCATCCTTGTAAGTACTGATATAAAATCCTATCATACTAAATTTTTCAAAAATTCCATAATATCTGGAAAATTTAAATTTAAATTATATTAATATTATTTGATGTATGTATGTATGCACACTTTGAGTATATTTTCATTCAATATTTTTTAAGATATATTATCTTCTGCGTCGACTACAAAAAACAGCATCATTTTCTGTTGAATCCTGTTACGACCTAGTCTATCTTTAGACTTGTTCTTGAAATATTCTACTTAAGAGAGCTTGCGTGCTTCAATGTCCATATGTCATTAATTGCTTGTTCCTAAAGATTTTGACGGCAGATAAATACTTGCAATTTGTTGAACCTATCTAAAAGAATTTACTGATTCTATAAATTATCATTACTTTGAGTCGATTATATTTTTATCAAAAGTTACAGATGTTATTCCACTTGACTGAAATTTAATTCAACACATCTTTCAAAATATTTCCATATTTAATGGAAATTCTAAACTACTGTTTCTTCTAAGTTATTTGCTTCTTTACACTGACAATATATTGACACTTCAATACCTTGAGCACACATTTGATTTGTGAAAATATAAATAACAATAAATTCAAATAGCTAAATTTACCTAATGTAAACGCCGCTTAACCCCAATATCGATTTAGTAATAATTTGTGCTACTGCTAACCGATGCAAAGCTGAAGTAGTCAGGAGCTAAGTTGATATTATCATGTGACACAAATAGTGGGATATTTTGCTTAATATAAATTAGGCAATGAAGATGATATAGACCATTACCTTCTACAGAAAGGACTACTGGCTAATATTAAAATTGCAGTGACGTCCAAACAGCTTCAAATCAATGCTTCAAATGCTTTTGCCATAAGAATACCATTAAATTGGAGCCCAGTAAAAGTATTGTTTATTTTATCGCGGGTACTTCCGTATTTAGAGATGATTGTCACGCTGGCTGGATGACTGCAATTGTGAGTCTCAACTCGCCGTCTTCGATGTATTGTGTGTCAAACGATTAGCTTGAGAATTTGAGGAAAACGGCTGCCCTAATAAGTGCAATTTTCTTGCATTTTTCTGAAATCGGAACTATTTATGTGCTTTTAAGTGCGTGAAGTTTGTACGTAATATTTCGTTGTATAGTTAGGTATACAATTTATATTGTTAGCCGTATTTTAAAATACGTCAAACCATATATTTCGAACTTAAAGGCCTGTTTCTTTTGTGCAATGCCTTAATGTGTGCCGCCCGGACAGCTTGTTTACAACCAATAACCACTGGTTGTTACAACACAGTTTTATATGTTTTTGTTCGTCTTTAATTGTATGTTTTCTCTCGGTTTCGGCTAGTTTTTTGGTAAATGTAATTATGTCTCAAAAAATGAGCATTACGTTAATGTTTTCGGTTTTCCAAAGGACGTAAGTTTAAGTTTTAAATCATACACTTCATGGGTTGCTTGAAATTACCAAATACTAGTTTAATGAACTTATGGACATAGTTTCAGCAACCTATATTACATTTAAAAAACTGATTAATGAATTCGAAGATACATTTTTGGATATTTACAATAAAAAATTTTTCTTTGTGAGCTGTGATCAAACTATCTAAATGGAAACAGCTTTTTGACTCCTTTTGAAAATTGAAAAAATCAAAAATTGACATTTCCAAAATTTTTCTTAGCAGCATTTCAAATACACTTTTTAATAATTATTGTTCTAAACATAATCATAATCTTTTGAGTAAAAAATGGAAACTGGAGACTTTTAATAAATAAATATTAGACCCCAATAATATATCTGATCTAACACAAAAACAAAATCTGAAATCTGTATAAAGCTTTTTCATGTTTTATGATAAATAAACTACCTTAAAATGAAAAAGAAACAGATTTGAATCTTTTTTTCTATTAAAACAAATGACAGGTTCTGACAGCTTCGTATTTTTTTTATTTTTTTAACTCACAATTTTCATACAAGCAAAAAGATCATATAATAATAATAAAATATCAAAAACTGAAATAGATGAGTGTTGTTGTTTGACAGGGATTTGACAGATGTAAAATTGGTTGACATTTTACGATTTTCCCGGCCGACTTAGTAGAAATCGATATCTCGATCATCAAGATCTGTCATAGTTAGTCTGATTTTGTATATAGATTCCAATTTTTGACAGCTAACACCGGCTCAGCTGTTATATATACAAGGTTGTGCCCATGGTAAAAAATCATGCATAGGATATCCTCAATAACATACCTAAATGTCATCCAAATATCTCGCGTAACCAATTTATATTTAAATATTCCGGGGTCCTTTGGATGGAGAAAACACACTACCAAATTTGATATTACTATTATCTATTATGACACCTTCATATCTGTAGCCGAGAATAACAACCGCAGAGAAGCGACAAAAGCCCTCGGCACCTTTGAAGTTGGAGAGATAAGTTCAATTTGTCATATGTGACAGATGACCGGTTTAATACACTGAGAAAAATGTATGAAGGGAAAAGAAATGCTATCACTTTATTAGAAAATAAAAAATGTATTATGAATAGTAGTTATCTTTTAGGATTTCACGGTTTAACTCAAGAGGTTACTGATTTGTCGCGTTCTAACCCTTTTGAAGTGAACAGTTCTTTGGTTTCATGAGAGTTATTTTTCAAGGTTGCATCATGACATAGTTTATGTTTTCGTCTCGCGCTACGAAATTTTCGTATAGTTGATTGGACGACTAACCCAGACTATCTAAATCTGTTAAAATTATTTATAGCGTATCGGAACCGGCTCAAATAAGTAAAATAAGTTAAAACTAAGTGACACTAATCCAAAGTTGATTCGACGACTAACCCAAACTAACCAAGTTTATTAAAATTGATTATAACGTATCGGAACCGCTTCAAATGGCTAAAATAAGTTGTTACTAAGTGAATGACTAAAATAAGTAGAGAATAAGTGAAACTAACCGAAAGTTGAATCGACGACTAACCCAAACTAACCAAATCTATTAAAATTGTTTATAGCGTATCGGAACCGGCTCAAATAAGTAAAATAAGTTGAGACTAAGTGAAACTAGCCCAAAGTTGATTCGACGACTAGCACAAACTAATCAAATCTATTGAAATTGATTATAACGTATCGGAACCGCATCAAATGACTAAAATGAGTTGAGAATAAGTGAAACTAACCGAAAGTTGAATTGACGACTAACCCAAACTAACCAAATCTATTGAAATTGATTATAACGTATCGGAACCGCTTCAAATGACTTAAATAAGCTGGGAATAAGTGAAACTAACCGAAAGTTGAATCGACGACTAACCCAAACTAACCAACCTAAGTAAAATAAATTGAGAATCAATAAAGAAGTATCCGCTTCTATCACGTGTACTGCGCTACTCTCGACCTTTTTTTTTGTAGTGAAACTTCTTTAGCGACGGTAGTCAGAAAAAATTTAACGCTAATCAAAGTGAAACTGAAATCAAAGTGAAACGCATGTTCCAGTATAGCTAGAGGGCTGAAATTTTCAGAACATATAGCTGGGATAAAATCAGGATCGAAAAGGAGAGGGAGAAGGAAAAAACTTAAATAATTCATTTCGGGAAAACGGGAAGAACTACGGGGTCGAAATGTGTATGGTAGGTGCGCTTCATGGAGGCTCTAATTTAAGGAGGGATTTCAGGGAAAACCCGTTCTTTGCCGATATCTTTGCAACGGAGCCTCGGATCGAAAAACTGACAAGCGATGACCCCAGGGGGGGGGGAGGGAATTATACCTCCTCCCACCTCCTCAGATACCTAAAAAATAGTAAAACATTTAAAGAAAAACTTAAAAGTTTGTTCGGAAATGTAATAAGAGTATTATAAAACGAAATAAGAAAAAAAATAAATAAAAAAAAGTTAGAGAAACGCGGTTTTCGGCGAAAAAAAGGCGAAGGAATTCAGCTGCGAGGTTGCAAATCAAAAAAAAATGCGAAAACATTGAAAAAAGCGTAAAAAATGTCGGAAACATAATAAAAGTATTATAAAACCAAATAATAGAAAAAAACGTGTATGATGTCAAAAAACGATTTCATACACCATAATATGGTATAAAGTTGGAGACTTTATCCGGAAAACACATAGTGACTTGTACGGATACATTTTAAATCACTGTATATTATGCTAAATTATGTGAACCTAATGATTTAATTGCTTTGAAATTAATATTTGAAAAAAGTAGTTGTTTTTTGGTCAAAATGATAAATAAAACACTTTTTCTAATAATAATTATACTGAAACTACCCATACCCAGGCCATGTGTTTATGTGCGAAAATCTGAATATTGGCGTGTTCGTCGTTCATTTACTTTATTTTATTATCGAGAATCTTTTACCTACGATGTATTCGTCCCAGGTTCTTTTAGAGTTTGGATAAGCTTTAAATTTTACAATAAATTTTCGAGTATGTTACCTGTTTCTGTAAATCTAATAACATCAATAAAAGACCAGTTTTCCAAAGAGCACATTTTATTTTAATAGTAATTAGAAAATTTATATATTGAACATTCCAGCGCACTATCAATTTAAAAACAACCAAATGAATGGACATTTTTGCTATGAACGTTATGCGATAGCAGCATTCCGATTATTATCAACGAATACTAATAATTATTACCGATTTGAACGCCAACTCTCAAATAATGTTACTGTCACCGAACAATACAATTAAAATTGCCAACAAATCAAAGCACAGGTAACGCGATGCCGAGAAATCTCGCGATTTGAGCGGTTTAAAACCTAATTTGATTGGCACACGATGCATTATAATGTACGACTGTGCGTTAGTATTCTTTACGCATACTTGTGTGTAAGAATTGTTTTACTTATTATGTAAACTGTACGTAAGAAAGTGTTTACTATAAGAGAAGAAGAAAAAAATAACACAAAAATTATGTGTCACCTTTATAAGCACACAACTGAAGTGAAACTTCTGAAAGATATATTGGGAATTGGGTTTTTATCTTCTTTTAAGCTTTTTTCCTCAACTTTTGCCCCCGGTTTCGGCCCTTTTTTTATTTTTATTGTTTTCTTTTCATCTCTTTTTCGCCGAAAACCGCGTTTCTCTTTTTTTTTCTTATTAGCTTCTTTTTAATTCGTTTTATCATACTTTTATTAACTGTTTTTTAATCATTTTTTTCTTCTTCTTTCCATTTATAATACTTTTATTAACTTTTTTTTACGTTTCTCAGTTTTTTCCCATTTTCAAAAAAAATCCATAGAGAATTTTTTCTCCGTTTTTGCCATCTCCGACCTCGTAGCTGAACTCCTTCGCCTTTTTTGCCGAAAACCGCGTTTCTCTAACTTTTTTTTAATATTATTATTTTTTTCTTATTTCGTTTTGTAATACTTGTATTAACTTTCCGAACAATTTTTTACGTTTTTTCAATTTGTTTCCATTTTTTCGAAAATTCTTGGGTATTTGGGGAGGTGGGGGTATAATCCCTACTGCTGACTCCGTAATACTTGTCAGATTTTCGGTTCGAGACTCCGTTGCAGAGATATCGGCAAAAAACCTTTTTTCCCCAAAGTCCCCCTTAAATTAGAGCCCCGGTCCCCCATATCATGTTCAAAGGTAGCCTCCATGAGGCGCACCTACCATAAAAATTTCGACCCCGTAACCCTTCTCGTTCTTCCGGAATTAATTATTTTAGTTTTTTCTTCTCCCCCCTCTCCTGGCTGAACAGAGGGGGTGTGTCAAGTTTTCTTTCAGGATCCTCATTTTACCCCGGCTACATGTCCTGAAAATTTCAGCCCTCTAGCTATACTGGAACATGCTTAATTAAAGGGGCGTTTCACTTTGATAAGCGTTTAATTTTTTCTGACTTTACCCTCGCTAAAGAAGTCACTTCAATAATAATTAACACATAGACAAACCAAAGGAAACTGGCGTTCACGAAAAAATTTTGTCGTCGACGACTGTACTAAGCAAATCTCGGACTAAACTAAACTGACAAGCACGTGGAGATGACAGTTGGCCGGTTTACCTTCCACTCTAAATTTTTGGGCGGGATTTATGTTGTCGCTTCTCTGCGGTTGATATTCTCGGTCTGTAGTACATTTTACCACCTACCTATATTGATAAACTGGATTTTGCGTTGAAATTTCATTTTCCTTAAAAAAAAATCGAATGAGGGGCGTCTAAAGGCTGAGTCCATAACTCACAGCCTTGTTTTAACCAAAATCCCTTAAATATTATTTATGTATGCAGACAAAGGTAAGTAAACTGCAATTTAATTTTTGATTTAAAAAAATATGAAAAAACATTATCAGTCATAATAGTAGCGCTTAAAGTAATATTAGCCCAACTACGTTTCAAACTACATACAAACAAAGTTAAATTTACAAAAAAAAACATGTGTTTATTATATTTTTTCGAAATTTTCGCCTCTGAAAATGTCTACTAACATTTTTGCACAATTAAATATACGCCTGTAAATAACTTTTCCCTAGATTTGATGACGTCATGTGTAAGCCGTCAGGCCTTTCTGCAGGAGGTATTGTATAGACACACCCAAAGTTAATAATATTATTATCCCAACATCCAACATCATCATTGTAGTTTAAAGATATTTTCTTAACATGTGGTAAGATCTCACTCTATAATGCAATATGCAATACATCCTGAATCCAGATAAAATATTTTATAGAATTGTGAGGAGCATAGTTACTCTATTCGGAAAGCCAAATAATTTACTTTCGACTCAAAAAAATCTCGACTAATTTCCATTCGAAATAAATATGCTGAAACTTCCATTACCCACTTTAATCCGTGGCTAAAATAATCAGTATCTTCAATTTCTCATTTTCAGTATGCCATTTACCAAGTTTTTTATGAAGGTTTGAAATCGTTTTGGATCCAATCATCTTCCCGATTTTCATGCAGAGATAAAAGTAAACTTAAATCGAATTGAAATCGGTTGGAACTGATAATTTGTTGATAGAAAAACGACGTCTGCTTTATAAAAATGTATTTGTTTAATATTGATATTACAAATGCTATTTAGCGTAATGTACATCTTCTTAGACGAATGAATAGGCAAAGAGAGGCTGCTGCATTTATTCGTCAAGTAGAGATGAATATTTTTAATTTTATAGGAAGAAGACGTAATAATATAATAAAAAGAATATGTAATAA
Organism: Pissodes strobi; assembly: GCA_016904865.1. Lineage (NCBI taxonomy): Eukaryota > Metazoa > Arthropoda > Insecta > Coleoptera > Curculionidae > Pissodes > Pissodes strobi. The sequence goes on from JAEQML010057888.1 coordinate 25,114, forward strand.
AAAAAGATGGTGATTTAAAAATAGAGATAGAAATTGGTGAGAAAATATTGTAAAAATATACTTTGACCATAAAATATTATTAGACAAACTTTACTTTTACGGAATAAGAGGAATAGCTCTAGATCTGCTTTCAAGCTATCTTAGTAATAGATTCCAAATTGTTAAAATAAATGAAAAATATAGTGATCATGTGATTTTAAAAACTGGTGTTCCACAGGGCTCAATTTTGAGACCTTTACTGTTCATTCTATATATCAATGATATCTTGAAGGAGGTCCCCGTTGAATCAATATTATCGTATGCAGATGATACTGCAATAATTGCTACTGGTGATACTTGGAGTGAAGTTGAAGCAAAAATGAATGTTTATTTTAAAATTGTTGATGAGCGGTTGATATTAAACAAATTATCTCTAAATGTAAAAAATACTGTTTGTATGACTTTTGGCAACTATAATGATAGTGTTCCGTCAGAGATAAACATTAAAATTAAAGATAATCTTATAGATAGAGTAGAAAAGAGCAAATATTTAGGTCTAGTTTTTGATCATAACTTAAAGTGGGATAAGCATATTCAGTATACCATACAAAAAACGAAATACCTGGTCTTTATTTTCTATAAAATTGCCAAAATAATGCCAACAGATACACTAAGAATAATAATTATGCTTTTTTTCATAGCATTATAAGTTATGGAATACTAGCATGGGGTGGAGCTTATAAAAATAACATAAATCTATTGCAAGATTTACAAAATAAATTACTAAAAATAGTTAATAAAAATAACCTTGTTGTAAACGACAATCCTATGAATTTAGAACTATTATATACATTAGAAGCATTGAAATACCACTATAGTTCTTTGAGAAATACATATCTGGCCTCTGCTAGTATTACTCGAAGCAAAAACCTGATTGTTCCAAAAAATAAGAAAAGAGTAAGTGATAAAAATTCGTACAAAAAGGCAATCAAGACTTTCAATAATGTGCCAAATGAATACAAAGTATTGTATGTAAATAAAAGATCACATGTAAATATGTTGAAAAATTGGATAAAATCTAATTGAGTTCTAAAGTTTATTTACTGGTACTGGTGTACATTCATATATATTATAATAGAATAAGAAATTTTCTTGGTAGCTATATCAACAAAACTTTAATTTTAGTTACTATGTAAGATTTTTTATTGTGATATTTTTGTTGTTCTTTTTTTCTTGCGTATAGTAAACTGTGTTTATCTCTGCAGGGTTTTACAGTTTTTTGTATAATTTACTGTAAATCCTTTCTGGTTAAATAAATAATAAATACTAAATACTATAGCGAAGATGACTTTTAAGTAATTTTTTGGCCACTAAAACATCATATAATTTTTTATGTTCCTGGCTCAAACCCAACTTTTCCGTAGCAGCAAACTTGGAACCTCGGACAGTAGAAAATAAGTGTTTTATTGCTTTATATAAATGAGCATCTTCTGCAATATATAGAACTATTGCAAATTAATTTGGTACTAACAAATGTGTAGTACATAAATGCTTGCATGAGTTATGTGAAGCCGTGAATACGGAATTTAAAGATGAATATCTAAAATTCCCTAATGCAAGATAGCGCCAAAGAAATAATAAAAAATTTTGAAGATATGTGTGGTACTGCTAGCATAATAGGTGCTGTAGATGAAAGACTTATTCCTATATTGCCCTCAAAAGAGTGACTTTTTAAATCGTACCGCCTATTGTTGATAACATGTATGGGCACCGAACATTAACAATTGAATAGAAGGTTCACATTAAGCCTCACCCCCCGCATTCCCCTCCTTGCCCCGTCACGGACCCTGGTGAAATGCTGGTTAACCGCTCAGACCTCGTGCAACGTTTCACCCCTTTTCGTCTAAAGTCTGGCGTCTCGCCTTTGTAAGCGCTAAATCAAAAGTGCCGAGTGAGAGTGGACCTTCTTGTCTCTTGTTAATGTTCGGTGGTATAAGTAAATATACAAAGATTTGATAATTTATATTAATTCAATGTTTTAAATTAATTAATAATTATATGTTTTTATTTTTTTAGATTTCGATATGCAAGCTATAAAGGCCGAGTGAATACCCATGATGCGAAAGTCTTAAACATGCAAATTTATACAAATTCGTTAAAGATTTTGTACCAAAACTGATTCATAAGATACAGGATAAAACGGTTTCTTGTTTTATTCTAGAAATCCAGGCTAACCTTTATTATCCTGGTTAATGTCTATCTAAGCCGAGGAAGACTAGTTTGTAGAAAATGCTTTTGGGAGACTAAAGGCACCAAGGGTATATATAAATTATAAGTTTGCACCCAAAATTGCATTTACATGCTTAATGTTATATATCGTTATTGAAACAAACAAATATTAGTGCAAAATTGGATTGAAGAAGTCGCGGAACCTCAAGTTAGTTAGCCTGAGTCAGTGAAAACCACAACTAGAGAACAAGTTTCAATTAAAATTATTTTTTCCTTTCTCGGGAAAGGGTGCTTTTTGAGTAGTTTCTTTTTCAGGTTTTCTTCCAATGATTGGTGTTGGCAGGATTTCACTATTATTTGTATTGCACTTGTGAAGGTGCTGAAGATTCCCTTCAAATTAAATAAATAATTCGTTAAAAAGAAATATTTGTGGAAGAATAAATATAAATTTCCCTCACTTCAATAATTGCTCTTTCTACAGCTTAAAAAAATCTTCCATTAATACACGTTGTTGTTCACAAAACTCGAAATCATCCTTGGATTCCGTTGAGTATGAATTCTTTCTTATACCAATTTTAATTCTTATGATTTTCGGCTAGAAGTTGCATTAAGAGACGTAGAGCCAGTTGCAATATTTTAGTGTTCGAGATTCCATCATCGACACAGATTTCAGTATCTACGCCCTCAAGATCTGAAAAGGGCGACTTCATGAAATTTCTTCTAACACAGTAAAATACTCACATTCTATCCTATTCACCCCGCAATTTGCGTTGCTTCTAAGACAGTTGTTACAGGAAGCCTTTAATGCCTTCCATTTTTTTTAATATGATCTGTATTTCCATCAAATAATTGACATAGTTTTGCTTCGCGAAATATTTCGAATAAACAAACAACTTCATTTTCGCGCCAAACATTTGTGACATTCTGTTTTGGTCGCTGATGGTAACCTGTTGTTAGTGAATTTTCAGGCTGCCCTTGGTACTATTCCTGCTTCCGCTCGTAGTACGAAATTTAATTCCGATATTAAATTCACTTTTATATCCTTCTCCCGTGATCTTGATGGATCCGTTTTATTGGTGCGCCGAGAAATGTCCTGCGTGCTGATTTCATTTTGCAGGCGCGCGACGACACCTTCGTTCAGGTACGGTTCATTTTCAGAAGGTTTCCCGTTGAGTGGTCGATATTTAAATCGAGTAGTTTAAGACGAGACATCTTGGTTGGATCTCATCGACAAACAACGTAGAAATTTCCGCATCGGCCATTTCGATTTGTTTTCGTTAGTTTTAGTGCCACAGATGCAGGAATAACTCGCCAGGCGAGGATTTTGGAATTGGCTTTGCTAGTGCCGGTAGCCATTGTGGTGCTTAGCGTTTTGTGTCGCGTAGTCTTGCCTTCTTATTTAGAGGTAAGTTTTCTTTAATTATTGCAGATGTTTTGCGTTTCTCGTGTCTTTATTAAGTGAATTTTTGTATTATTTCGCTTTTCTTCATGTCGGACTCGATTTAATAGCTTAATTGATCGGCGTGACGTCATCTTAATTAGAGATTAATTAAGATTGATAGTTTTTTTATTATTCGTAGGGCCTAGTTTATTATTTAATAATTATTAAATCATTAGTTTTCATTGATATCGGACTCGATTTAATTAGCTTAATTAATCGGCGCGACGTCATTTTGATTAGAGATTAATTAGGGCTTATAGGCTTTGTATTCGGACGGCTTAATCATTTATGTTTACTCGCTGGGCTTGCGCTTGATTCAATTAATCGTTTTCTTTCATTTCGGACTCGATTTAGTAGCTTAATTAGTTGGCATGACGTTCTAGTAATTAGAGATTGATTAAGGCTTTTGGGCTTTTATATTTGAACGAAATAGTCATTATTACTTATTTACTGGGTCTTGCGATTAGCCTAGTTAATCGTGTTTATTTTATTTCCGACGAAATGTTACGTAGATTTTCGATAATTAAGTAGCTTAATTTATTTGACATTTCTGAGGCGGATTAGCCGCGAGTGTAAAATTTAACTGTTGATTATTAAGCTGCTTTATTAAAGGCATCTATTGTTTACAGCCATAGGTTGTTACCAATGCAGGAAAAACGCTAATTTCATGGAATTTATTTTATTGCCGAAGTTAGAATTGATGCAATGGGGAATTATTGTTTTTATGTTTTTATCTTTAATTTTAATGATTAATCTTGCAATTAACTTCTAGTGATAATTTCATTGTTATTAGATAGTTTAGTTTTTTTGTTTAAACCACCTACAGTCGTTGGCATCGCACCTTAATTTATATATAAATATTTTGGCATCATTAATTTCATTATACATATTTTTTCTATTTATCGCTATTTTTGGCAATTCTTGTCTATTTTGATCTTTGTCAAATAAAGAGATAGTATCGTAATTGTGGCGTGTTTTATTTGGCTCAACCGCGGAAGTGTTCAATTTATTAATCTTAATTTTACTAACGACTAGGTGGTGGCATTCTTTCTTTGTTTGCGCTTCTTACCGGCTAGGTTTACCTTGGAGAGTGAGGATCTTGCAGCAGGTTCCACGGATAACGCGGGGATCTCCAGTTTGCTTCGTAACGAACTCCGTGGCGCCCAATGAACCTTTCTCGGGTTAATTGAGCAGCGGGCAAATTGCGCGCTCACTTTACAGCTTGCTATAAAGACTTGCCCTCCGACCTGTCGGTTAATTGTTTTAGCTGAGGATAGTTGGTCGAATTCGGTAAGTGTACATTAAAAAATCTCGGTGGAAGTCTTTATAGCTCCACGAGCACTTAACATCTTTTTCTATTTTTTTTATTAAATAATAATAATAATAATAATAATAATAAAATTAATCACAGAAAGCGCGTCGCACATTCCTCGATGTTGAGGGTGTTAATGGTGGAGTTTCTGAAGCTTCATCCATTTCAGTTTTCGTTTTGCAAAAAGTGGTACTGAAGAAGAGGCAAAACCTTTAAACATAAGCAAATAAATTTAACTAAACTTTTTAAATTGAGTTTATGCTTATGATCTTCATCTTTGAATTGGATTCCGGATTCCGATCCAATCACTATTTTCATGCAAGTTAATTTAATTTATATCCCGATACGATCCCAGAAAAAGGTGAATCGACCTTGGGACTGAAAACGATTTGAATACTTGCTTTCATGGGAGTTTCAATGCCAAAACCGCATTCAAAATGATTTCAAAACTCCATGAAAACGTGGCAATTAATTGATGTGTGATTTTTCTATAGATCGACGCAGTTATATCAAGCTATATTCAGCTTTTCAGATGGTTTGCAAACTTTATGTGTGGGAATTATTTGCGGAATATGATTCACCAGATAGATGAATAACTTTAAAGCTTCTTTAACAGTTACCGCTTTAAATCAACTATGTTTGACTTACTTGATAAATAAACTGTAGTTTGTACCAACATTTAAGTCATTCAGTAAAGTAATAGTGTAGATTTCAGTTGCCCTGTCGTATGATGTGTTAGAAACGGAAAATTCTTGGTCTGGCGAACTTATTAGAACCTCCGTAATATTTAATCGATGGTGTAATTTTATTTCCGAAGTACTGTTCGTTACTTCAAAACTTATTGTTACTTCACCTAAAATAATATTGATTAGTAATGATGAAATTTGCCTATTTATTTAATTCAAAGTCTTACAAACCCCCCTAAAGACATTATAATGCAAGCCAACATAATTAGTTAAGCTAAAGTGTACAATTCAAGGATAATACAAAATTTCTTCAAACCTAGAGAAAAGAATAAAATATAAAAAAAGAAAGAACACAGAAAACACAATTATAGAAGATATCACAGTATAAAATATCATACAAAAAGTTAGTTAATGAGTTACAACAGTAGTCAAAGTAGAGTGGCGACTAATGACCTATAAATAGTTACATCATTAGATTCCTTGAAGCTTTGATATTTGTATTGAAAAAATCGACATCCTTATCCTTATAGGATTATCTAGTGAATACTAAATAG